>VDFB02000002.1:197131720-197300398 GCA_007258455.2 Sequoia sempervirens | reverse complement strand
GTCATACAGAACCCTTCACAATCCCACAAGAATCAAACCAATCTGATACTAAAATTGATCCATAAACTCTTTAATTAGAATTCAAGAATCATACATTATTCAAAATACTTGCTGCTTGCCAATGAAAATGAACTTTGTTTGTTAAGAGAAGAGAATATTGTAAATACAAATGAAACTTGCAACAACTCACCAAAAATTAGATTTTATCCTAGAAACTCCCAATGCGGAGGTAAAATAGCTTTTATGGTAGTAGCAATGACCTTGATACCTCCTTCATTCTCTTGGCAAGATAACTACAACAAGGGGGGCTTGAATTCTACCCTATAATTCTGTTTATCTCCTTATAAACAGCTAAACTCTCTACCATACTTGTCCTTTCGTCTCAATCTCAAGAAGCACGTATTCAAATCAAGTTACAATCCCCTATTATAAATTTATATGAACAGGATTCTCTCAAGCCCTAGAAGAATTCCCTTGCACATAGGAAGCTAAAATAGCAATTGTGGGCAGACACTACCATTGTTGCAGTCCCAACCAGATCGCTACTGAGATTGCTGTCCCAACTGCCTGCATTTTTCTGTCAGTTTCTGTTTCTAAACCACTCTTTGCACCTGAATTCAATTACTGTTCAAATTTTTTATTTCTCAAAAACTTTCCACATCCAATATGGATCATAAATATTGAACTGCCCAACAATAATTTAACCATTGCAATTGCCAAGATAGTATCCGGAAAAACTAAGACACAAAAGCCCTTTAAGGTCAAGAAGCAGATAAATAGAAATTTTCTTGTCATTATTCTGTAACTATGAGAAAGCAGAGAGGTTCCCTCAACAAATAGAAAGATGAGATAGCTCCTATTTGCACCACTGTTTGCAGATCATTAACTAAAAAGCATTCTAATTGTATACTGTTAGAGACAATAATCTCAAGTTTACTTCAAATAACCTTGAACATCAACAGTTCTAGGCTCTCAAAATCTAATAAATGTTATGCAAAATTGAATTAAAAGATACACAGCCACAAAAAAATGCCATAACATGGATTACAAGAGAATGGAATTCTAGTAACAGGAACAAACGACTGGGAAAATGTGCTTTTACTATGCCATAAATCTTTAAAACAAAACAAATAGATGATTTTCACTGAGCATTCTAAGTTTCTTTTCTTCAGTTCAAACTCCCTAGTTTTTTAGACCTAGGGTTTATAGCAGTTATACAGGTTTACAATCAGGCTCATAACAAGTAATCTTTTTGGACTCCCGAGAGAAATGAAAGTTAATTTATTAGAATATGATATAAGCATGACAAGAAATAAACATAGATCAAGTAGCATGCTTTAGTATTGGTTTGTACCTGGTGCTCAAAAAAAGGAAAGTCCAAATAGATATCAAAACGCCTAGGAAAAGTTACATTAGTATCAACCCATTTGACAGAATATGTAAGCGCCAATGTGCTTCCAGGTATCAGAGGCTGAGGGTTTTCTTGAGTAAGATTCAGGTGAATTCTGCAATTCACATAAGAGTTCTAAGTTCTAACAATTCGTTATACACAATAATGCAGTAAGGTTGTATTGCAATTTATGCATAACAATTTTCTGTATAACAGATAAGAGCAATGTTGTATAAAAAAGTAATAGATGCCTTTGGCAAAGCATAAGTAATATATATAAAGCATGTGCTTCACTCACCTGGGCCTTATTTGATTTTACAACAAGGCTCTTATGGGTGTAGAGTAAATGCTTTTGATCCTCTTTCTTGTCAGTATGCATTTCTCCCACAAATCATATATATATATATTACAATTTCCATTAGTGCCTTATATGTATGGTAAAATCATTCAGATTGTGAAATATAAATCAGAAGAAATTCATCTCAAAGAAAGGAATGCATACCCCAGAGAGGCAGATCATCTGGTGAGATCTATCCAATATGCCAATAATTGAACCATTAACTAAGTCAGCCTCTGTGGAAGTAACTGAACCATGGGCACTAATCCTATCTTAAAGTTTCATTAGGGTACCAAGCATGTGAAATAAAAATATAGGAGCCATAACACACCCATGAAAAATTAGGATCAATACATGTTCTCAATGGCATGTTTGAACTCCTGCGCCTTGTCATTGTTAAGCTCAAAGCTGCATATTTTCCTCTTGTCAACATTTTCTGCCAAAAAAAGGAAATGCTAAGACGTGTACAATTGGGTGTTTCTTCCACCCTTTAGCATCTTTACAGTGAATAATTAACATCTTCTATGTTACAAAAATGTTGCCAACTTGTTTGATAACAAAATGATCTAAGCCTGAGGAGTCTAAACAATTTCATTTAGACTTTGCAGCCTAAAGAGTTATGGCTAAATCCAAAACATGGACCTATTCTATAATAGCATCTTATGAGGAAATTCTATCATAGGCTAAAACCATAACATTGAAAAGCTTGGGAGTAGAATAGTCTTACTTCCAAAATTAATCTCAATCTGACTATCAATAAGCTCATTTCCCTCCAGAACCTCTCCAAGTCTACCCTACTTGTGTGTAGGGTTATTTCCAGTATGACAGAAGGGTAGACTGTAGTAATTATATGTTTCCTGTGGATTGTTGTAAGGACCAACCTTGTTCACCCAAAGCGTTACAGGGTCACCTATATTATACTGCTCAAAACAGTAAACAAAGTCAGTAACTTATATTCCAAGATGCAGTCAGAGAAAAGCTAGAAATTCGTAAACTCTAACCGCCACCAATGTGAACAATTTCACAGTAACTTATTATTGCCCCGAGACAAAGGACAACTACATTCATTTGTTTTAAGAACATTTAGCAGAGTTCAACGGAAAATAAAATATGTGAATATAAGCTTAATACCAAAAGCAGACCATAACCAACCAAGCAGCATCAGAGCCTCAGTTACTTGGGTCACCATAGTAGATATGACACATGTTTTGCAAGTACTACTATAAACAGAGAGTTTGTTCAGCCAAAGAATAAAAATAGTGCTCAATATAATCTCTAATTTGACTAAGCTGTCCATGTTAAATTTCTACTTGAGGACTACAGCTTCATTGAAAACATCACAAAAAATTAATGGAACAAAACTTCTACAAATTTGCAAAAGACTAATAAAACCCTAACATTATAACCTGAACAAACAATTACGGTAATTTCAATGGCAGATTCATGGAAGAAGGAAATGCAAACACAATCAGAAAGAGCTCCAAGTTTGTCAATTAAGATCTTGTAATATTGACCAGCATATGGGCATGTGGAGATACAGGATTTGACTTCATGCAGAGGACATGTTTCATTTTATGTTTCAGAAGTACTCAGGAAACAATCAGAAGAGGTATATATTAAGTGATTGAACACCCAGTTCCATAGATTCCATCTACTCCAAAAATGGAGTCAACGAAGATCTTTAATAGTTCCGTTCACAGAGAAAGACTAGTGATGACATTAGAATGGGCTTGCTTCAGTTGCCAGGATTGAACCAATATCCACTAATCAGACTCAACAGAAAACCCTTCCTATTTGAACAACGAGAATGGGGACCCGACATGGAGCACAATTACGAGCATTGTAAGGCCATGGTAGAGAATAGCAGAAAAAAACTGATCGTGCGCCGGGTGAATTTGGCGGAATGGATACCCCTCAGTCCTTGGCTCTTAGCCGAAGAGGTTCAGCCCAAGAAGGCTCATGATCCGTATCGGGTAGCCACAATTAATTTGTGGATGACCTCCATCAAAAACAAAAAAAAAACTGACATCCAAGTAGAAAAACCAACAAAAACCAATGCATATACAAGCCTTATCGCAGATCTCCATATTACCATGCATAATTGTAGACAAGTGCCACGGAGTGGCTAGTACTTGCCTTAATAGTATTTTAATTATATTATTTTAAATTTAATAAAAATAAATGTAATTTTTTAATGTGAATAAAATTAAATTTTAATTTTGTTAAAATTAATGTGCATGTCTATATTCTAACTTAATGGAATAAAATTAGGTGCATTTATATTAATAGTACTAATTATTAATTTTATCTTAATTATATTATATAAAAATCAATTATATATTAAATTTTAAATATTAAAAGATATTATAAATATAAAAAAAATAAAAAATAAAATGATAATATAATATAATTAAAAGAAAAAACTGATAATTATATGAATATAAAATTTATCTATAATTATGTTACATAATAATATTGTATAATACAATATAAATTTTAAAAATAATTTCTTAAATTATTTTATATTAAATAAAATATAAATAAAATGAAATGATTATATAGTATAAGTATAAGAAAGAATTAAATAATAATTATTTAAACATAAAATTTATATAATAGTTTTATTAAATAGCCATATGTATTGATATAATTTGTGTGAAATATAAAAAATTAAATCTATTAATTTTCATAAATAATAATAATAATTTATTACTAGACTACCTTGTTCCTCTTAAATCTATCTAGATAGATATTTCAATATAAAGATACATAAAAATTTAAAACACAACAAAATAAACATATAAACATATAATATTTAATATTAAAAAAATAACAATTTTTTAAAAACTAGCACTTGCATCTAAAAAGAAGGTTCAAGGATTACACGGATAGAAAATTATATGTATGTTTAATATACATAATGTCAAAAAATTAAAATATTTACCAAAATAAATTTATATATTTCATTTTTTAATATTTTTAAAATATCATTTTTATTTATATTAATTTAAAACTATTGTTTATTTTCTTTTATTCAGTTAAAAAATAATAACTCTAATATAAATTTAAACACATTATAAACATTCTTCTTCAATAATATATTTTGCTTACTCAACCAAAAAAATTAACATTAGAATATTTGTAAAACTAAAACTAACCACTATTCTAATAGTTATTAATTTTAAATTAATTAATTAATAAATAAATAAATTTATTCATGACTAACACTATAATTAAAATGCACATTTATAGTTTTGTCGCACAACAAAGTGTAACCATGTATTCCATGAGCAACATTTCCTTAAAAGCACTAAAAAGACATGGTGAATGAAGAGGTATGTTGGTGGTGGGATCCACTCTCACATCTTAACCCATCACCTTCTATGAAGGAAAAATATTAAAAAAATTATAAACGGTGGATTCGTACTAGAAAAGACATGAGATGTGGCATCTAATGCACTTAAGATCTTAGTACGTGGCCCACTAATATAGATAAAAATTGTGAAAAATAGGCAATATAATAGTTCATTTTGACTTTTCCTAAAAATCTATCAATAATACACAAAACTTCTTAGCCAATCATATTGAGGATAAATAATTTTTATAATTCATAAATTAAATATTTTGCAAATTCACTTTACAAAATTGAATTTCATTTTTTTTCTAAAAAAAATTTGTTTTTGATTGGTTGAAAGCTAACTTATTAATAACTAATTAACTAAGAAAAACAAAACTCATTGCAATAGTATTGCCTAATGGCAAGTACTAACAAGGTCATAACAGTCAAATATATAAACACACTTGAAGAAATAATTTGTGGAAAAGGTCGTCAATGTCAATCATGGTAAACCACTTGAAAAAGGCCATCAGAGCACAAACCGAATCTATTGGTTACCATGAATTCAACATTTGGGTTACCTTCAACACACACTTTTTGACATCAGAAATCAAAATGATAAAGTTGAGGTAAACCCATCAATCATAATGAATACCATACTAAAAAGAAACGTGAAAATTTAAATATACAAATCAATAATAGAAGCCCTTCAATTTTTGGATCTACCTAATGTGATATATGTAGACTATATATAATAATTTGAAATATAATCAAAGCAATATGTTGTGAGAAAAATGTAGTACCTTGTGGTCATACTCTGAAGCAACAACCATGGGAAACATCGTAACCTAAAACAAGATGAAAAGCAACTACCATTGCCAAAAATGACAGTGTAAAAGATATAGATATAGGAACTTACAAACACCTTTTTTTCGCTTCCAATACGATAGATATAGGGGAGAGGGGCCCAAAGTAGGGCAGGTCAACTTTGCAGGTCCACGTGGTAGTCCATGTGGACCCAAAAAAAAAAATTGCTCGCCACATCACCCTGCCACTTGTGCATCATGCCTACATTTTTTTTAAAAATCGAACACGCTGCCACGTGTCAAGCACCATTTACTCCGACTTGTCCAAAATGGGCCCATTTTTCCCTCCGCCCAAAAGTGGAGCCCATCTGCCTCCTTAATCGGCGAACACATCTACATACAGTGGATCGGATGGTTGCGTGTCCACGACAGCCTCACCACCCTCAACGAACATTGTAGAGCATTAATGTCTCGTTGCCTCCTTCGTTACCTCCATTGAACAACTTGCCTTACGCGTCCCTTTGCATTTACTCGAACTATTGGGTGCATAATTTGGAGATCAAGGTTCATTAAATGCTTCACATTCTCGCATATCCCGCTCACTCTTATTCCTTTTGTTTCCAAACATTCTTGAGTGTTCATTCAGTTTTGCACCGAAATTGGTTTGGCTCTCCACGCTTCATTGTTCGGCTCTTCACGCTTCTTCATTCTGCTTTGTACTCTTGAGAGCTCCCTTTCTCTTTCAGGTGAGGTTTCTAACCTCACTCGGTCTGTACCAATGTCTTCCAATATGATGGTATTCTACCATGCACTTTTTTTGCATAAATTTTTGTTGCAAAATTTTGTCTTTCAGAAAGATTAATAAAATGAAATATGTGGAGGATTTAACTAGTTTTCTTTTCATCTACACTCGACCATGCACTCCTAATCTTACGTGTTCTTCATTGCACGACGTTTACTCTGCATTGTGCTTTTCATATTTGCTTCCTTATACGAAATATGAAATGGGGTTGACCAGTTTAGATGGTTTTTCATTACTATTAGACTTGTTCGACGAAATATGGAAAGGGTTTGAATGGTTTTCTACCATGCACTTGTGTTTGTGTGTTTTTCATTGCACAAACTTTTAACTCTACACTTTGCTTTTTACATTTGTTTGTTATTTCAAAATACATAAATGGTTACAATATATTTGCTTGTTACTAGGAAATATTCATAGGGTTTTAATGTTTATCATTCCAAGGGTTTCTTCCATGCACTTGCATTCATGTCTTGCTCATTGCACAGACTTTAACTCTGCAATTTGCTTATAATATTCTCATGTTATTCCGAAATATGAAAATGGTATGACTGGTTTTTATTTTGAAGATATTCTGGCATGTTTATGTATTATTCTATTCTTCCATGCACAATAGTTAGTTCTACGAAATGCTTTTTCTATTTGATTGTTACTAGCATACATGGAAAGGGTTTCACTGGTTCAAAATTACAGGGTTTTCTTCCATGCACTTGTATTCCTCTCTTTGACAATGCACAAAATTTAACTCTGCAATTTGCCTTTAATATTTGTTTGGTATTCCCAAATATGAAAATGGATTCACTTGTTTTCATTTCGAAGATATTTTTCCATGCAATTATATTATTTTGTTCTTATATATGTATGTATGTATATATATATATTTCCATACATATATATATGTATACATACATATATATACATATACATATACATATATATATGTATACATATACATATATATATATGTATACATATACATATATATATATGTATACATATACATATATATATATGTATACATATACATATATATATATGTATACATATATATATATCTACATATATATATGTAACTGTTTATGTGATTGTTACTACGAAATATGTTTTATATATTTATGTTCGGCTCTCCATGATTCATTGTTTTGCTCTGCACTCAAGAAAGCTCCCTTTGTCTTTTAGTTGAGGTTTTCTACCTCACTACCCTTGTACCATTGTCTTTCGTTTTTACAATGTTTAACCAATGTTTGTTCATGTCTCACTAAATAGATCTGCTCTAAGCCATTTCAATTCAAATAATAAAATTGAACAAACTGACAACATGCATATATTGAATAAAAACAAACTATTCATGCACATTACAGACAATTGCATTACAAAGTGTCAACAATTTCATTACAAACTGTTCATAAAAACTAAGCATTGAATTCTAAACTGTGAAGATGCATATTAAAGAAAAGCAAACTGTTTATGTATATATACAAGTGCATGGCAGAAAACCCTGTAATTGTGAACCAGTGAATCCCATTCCATGTTTAACCATTGCATGGTAGAAAACCTTGTAATTGTCTATATAATAAGGTTGTTGTTTCAGGGAATTGTTGCTTGCAAGTATTGGAGTCAAGTGTGGAGAAAGAGGGGTATGATGTAGCAAAGCGTAGAGAATGTTGTTGTAGAAAACTAGTGCACTAAGCATGAATGAGCTGAACCAAGCAAAATGCAGGAATTGAGATCAGGTTTTACATTCAGGTAGAACATATGATTCTATTCATGCTTTTTGTTTGGGTTTGACTCATTCAATTTGGTATATTACGCAAGAGGGAATGTGTTGTTGAGCAAGCAATAGATGTATATAATTATTGTCTTTCCCCACCCTAAATGACCAGTTTAGAACAATAATCACTCGCCGCCTCCTTCGTTACCTCCACTGGGAAACTTGCCTTACACATCAGTCCGCACTTACTCGAACTGTCAAGCGCATAATTTAGAGATCAAGGTTCATTCAATGCTCCAAATTCTCTCATATCCCGCTCATTGTCATTCCTTTTATTTGCAAACATTATGGAGTGTTCATTTGGTTATGCAGCCATACATGTTTGGCTCTCCATGACTCATTGTTGGGCTATGCACGCTTCATTGTGCGGCTATACACTCTCCAAAGCTCCCTTTCTCTTTCAAGTGAGATTTTTTACCTCACTAGGCCTATACTAGTGCCTATATATATTAAAACTAACAAATATATATAGATATATATATAGATCTATATACATACACATATATATATATATGCATACATATATATACATATATATGTATATATATACACTCATATATATACATATATATATGTGTATATATATTATACATATATATATATATATATACACATATATGTCTATATATATACATATATATGTACACATATATGTGTGTATATATATATATATGTATATATTATATACATATATATATGAATACATACATACATACATAAATACATACATACTTACATACATATATAATGTGTATGTATTTATGCATGTATGTATTCATATAGTTATATATGTATATGTATTTATGTGTATATATATATAATGTGTGTGTATGTATGTATGTATGTATGTATGTATCTATGTATTCATATATATTTATATATATGTATGTATATGATTTAAATATACATACATTTATATATATGTTTGTGTATATACATACATACATATATACATACATGCATGCATGCATACATATAAATGCCAATCTCTTGTTGGTGCAGGAGCACACCTAGGCTAACCTCCATAGTTAGGATATTTTGGCTTGTATCTAACATTAGCCAAGTTAGAATAATTGTGTGTTTGTTTTGGACCTTAGAAGGTCATTGTTGTGGCTAGGTGAGTTAGTCATTAGGACTAAGATCACCAATGTTTAGTCAATGTTAATAGTTCTTGCTTTGCTTAGCCTTAGTAGCTTAAGTTGGGATTGGAGTCTTAAATGTGTTCTAAACACATGAATGTTGTTAGAAAGATGCCATGAGGCCGTTAATGGAGTTGGTTGCTCAAAATATAGGAGATAGAGGTCCTAAGAGTTAGGAAGATGGCATAAAGACAAATTGCCAAATGTTGCTACAAAGTTGTCATGACAACATTTGCCATTATGGAAAATGTTGCATGCAACTCGGTTACATAGGATCCCCTAAAAGATAGGAGTGTGGGATCGACCAACATACCCTAAAAAGATGGTAAATGGCATCTAAGATGCAGGTAGGCTCGAATTAAAGCACATTAGATTGTAATCAAGTTTTGGTTTTTGAAGAAAATAGAAGAGGACTTTGCAATTTCTGTGTTTTTCTGTGAACTACCGAATGTCTTGAGTGACAATGCTATTAAATGGATTGAATGTTTTGATTTGGTATTAGAGTTGTGTTCACAGGGTAGTTCTAAGCCTTTTCCATTCTGCAAGCAAGTTTATTTGAGTTAGTTTAGTGTTTTGATTAAATAGGTTAAGGTCTAGGGGTTTTACTGGTTCTGTCCTGACCAGTTTGTCTTTTCATGGCTCCCCCATGAAATCTAGTTACGGGATCTTCCTGAGAATAGATGGATTTGTTAGGGGAGCCATTTTTCTGTATATACTTAGTGTTAGGAGTCATGAAGAGTCGAGCAGTTGTGTTTAAAATCAAACCCTAGGTGAGCTCAGAGTGCCCGGTTAGAGGTTTGACAGTGAAGAAATGAAGAATTTAGGCAGGGGATTGAGGTACAATACGTAATTAGTACGGTTCCAGGTAGGGTATAATCATATCCTGATATACTAGAATGATTGAGGCTCTATCAATCCATTAGATTAAGTGATGAGCAATAAATCAGTAGGATCCTAGTAATTAGGTCTTTTAGCCCTATTTAACCTAGATAATAGGAAACCAGTGTATGGAGGGCTTAGGAGTCTAGAACATTGTGAATCTTTTAGAAGATCAAAAAGGGTATTCGAATGTGGAATTTTTTTTTTAGGTTGTTTGGAAAGTTTGGGCAGGAATGAGAAAAAGGTCACTGTCAAGGGCTACAAGGAATTAGGCCTCCTCAAGACCAATTCTTGAAATCGGTAAGAAAGAAGGTTGAAGACCCTCCAAGATGGATCCAGTTGGAAGTACATGGCATGTTCCCAACATGTTTGGCACCCCTGCAATCAATTCAAGGTTTTGTGTGATGTTGGCACTTAGAGTCTTCTAAGTGTAGGAGAGAGTTTGTCCAGAACAAAGTGGTGTTAGTCTTTCAAGGTGAAGCACAAGGTGTGAGACTCTTGGAGAGGAGTTGGATCAGGATTTAGTTAATCATGTAATCCTAACAAGGACCTAGAAGATATTAGGTTCCTAGAAGAAGTCAAGGAAAAGTCTTCTTAGCTAGTTGTGCAAGAAGGCCTTGGAACCACTTACACCATATAGGTATTAGAGCAAAGTTTGATCAGGCTTGTGACTGATGTTGCAACCCACTGAATCAATAGGAGAGAATACACTAGAGGAAGATAAAACCATGGTGACTAATGCTGAGTTAGCTAAGAAGGTAGAAGAACAAGAAGAGGATAATCGACTGCTAAGAGAAAGATTGTCCCGAATGGAGAAACTCCTAGATGAAGTCCAAGAAAAGGCAGACAAGGTAAAGGATAAAATAGATCAGAAGGAAGAGAAAGAAGCCATAGAAAAGGAGTTGGAATTGGAAGAGGAAGCTCCAACCCCTAACCCTGTTATCCCTGAAGAACCCTTCTTGAAGGCACTAAGGGCTTTAAGTGGCAAAGCTTTGGAGGGTGTACCACTTTTCAGTGGACAAATGGATCCTGATTCAGTCATGGACTGGATTGAAAGTATAGAGAATCACTTTGAATGTGATGGTATATCAGAAGCCCAAAAAGTAAAGGTGGCCAAGTCAAGGTTGAGAGGTTCAGCTCTCACATGGTGGAAGTTTGTGCAAACTGAAAGAGAAAAAGAAGGAAAGGGTCTTATAGCTACACGGAAGGGCATGGCAACTAAAATAAAGCGGACCTACCTACCTGATGACTATGAAGTCCAGTTGCATAAGAGGAGACACAATCTTAGATAAAAAGATTTGGATGTCCAAGCATACACCGAGGAGTTCCAAAAGTTGTGCCTCAGATCAAATGTGGTTGAAGATGAAAGCATCAAGCTAGCAAGGTATTTGAATGGACTCAAATGGTCTATTCAGGAAGACATGAGTCTAGTGAACTTCAAAACCATCCGCCAATGTTATCAAATGGCCTTGAAGATAGAGGAGAAAAGCAAAAAGAAGCAAGAGAAAACCTCCAAGAGTAGAGGTAAAGGAAAAGATAGTAGAGGACAAAGAGGTGGCTATGGTGGAAGGAGTTCAGAATCAAGGGCTGAAGGAGAAGTTAAGTACATTGAGTAGCAAGAAGGAAGCTCTAGTAGAGGTGGTAGAGGAAGAGGCTCTAGCTTTAGAGGAAGAAGTGGTGGACAAGGAAGAGGCAATTACTTTGCCAATATGAAGTGTTATCACTGCAATCAAATGGGACACCCTGCCTATAGGTGTCCAGAGAAGGGTAGTACTTCTCATGGAGGTGACAAGAGAACTAATCTAGTTCATGATGAGACAAATGCAGCAGAGAAACATTCTGAGGTACCATTAAATTCAGAGGAAGGTGAGAATCTCATGATGAGGAGAACTTTGATCAAAGAGCCAGTTAAAGAGGAACCAAGCCAAAGGAGGTCCCTGTTTAGGATAAAGTGCAAAATGATGGGGAAAGTGTGTAGAGTCATCATTGATTCAGGGTCTACTGACAACATTGTGTCAGAGGAGGCAATCAATAAGCTAAAGTTGACAAGGATACCCCACACCAATCCTTACAAGGTCACATGGCTCAATAAAGGCCAACATGTTCTAGTAAATGAACAAGCATGGGTGGAGTTCTCAATTGGAAGATACAAGGACAAAGTCTTGTGTGATGTGTTACCTATGGATGCGTGTCACTTGCTCCTAGGTAGACCATGGCAATTTGATCGCCAAGCTATGCATGATGGAGCAAAGAACTCTTACACTTTCAAGAAGGATAAGGTAACATTCAAAATTTAGTCACTGTTAGATGATACAGAGGTGAAGACAGCAGGTCCTAATTTGCTCATGGTTGGTGAAAAAGAGTTCTTGGAAGCCTTGGAAGAAGGAGAAGGAGTTGGCTATGCATTAGTGTTAAGGCCAAGAGAGGAAAGTATGGACAAAGCAGCCAAGAAGCTAGAGTTACCTAAAGAAATACAGAATATATTGCAGACTTATGAAGGCATTGTAAGCAGTGGACAACCAGCAACATTACCCCCTAAAAGAGCCATAAGTCATAGGATAGACTTGATACCAGGGGCTACCCTACCAAATAAGCCAGCCTACAAGATGACCCCTCAACAAAATGAGGAAATAGCTAGACAAATACAAGAACTCCTAAACCAAGGTCTCATTAGAAAGAGCATCAGTCCATGTGCAGTACCCACTGTCCTAGCACCTAAAAAGGGAGGGGAATGGAGGCTTTGTACTGATTCAAGAGCCATAAATAGGATAACCATTAGATATAGGTTCCCTATCCCTAGGATTGAAGACCTAATGGATTTTCTAGGTGAAGCTAAGTACTATACTAAGATAGACTTAAAGAGTGGTTATCACCAAATTAGGATACATGAGGGAGATGAGTGGAAAACAACCTTCAAAACCAATGAGGGTTTATATGAGTGGCTTGTTATGCCATTCGGATTGTCTAATGCCCCCTCCACATTCATGAGGCTCATGAATGAAGTCCTCAAAGACTACATTGGTAAATTTGTAGTGGAATATCTTGATGATATACTGATTTATAGCAAAACAAGAGAAGAGCATCTCAAACAGATAGAGTTGGTTTGCAAGAAGCTACATGAGGAGAAATTGATGATCAATTTAGAAAAGTGTGAATTCATCAAGACAGAGCTGGTGTACCTTGGGTTTGTATTATCACATGGCAACTTGAAAATGGACATTAGCAAAGTGGAAGCCATCCTCAATTGGCCTACTCCAAAGACAACAACAGAGGTAAGAAGTTTTCATGGCCTTGCTCAATACTATAGGAAGTTCATAAGACAATTTAGTGCTATTTGTGCTCCTATGTTGGATACCATTAAAGGAGGAATGAAGACTAAATTTGTATGGAATGAGAAAGCCAATAAAAGTTTTGAGTTGTTAAAGGAAAAGATAGCTACCCAACCTATTTTGGTGTTACCAAGCTTTGAGAAGCTATTCACTATTGAGTGTGATGCAAGCAATGTGGCTATTGGAGCTATTCTCAGCCAAGAGGGAAAACCAGTGGCTTTTCATTCAGAAAAGTTAAGTGAAGCCAAGAAGAAGTATTCTTCTTATGACCTTGAGATGTATGCATTGGTCTAGGCTTTAAGGAAATGGAGGCACTACTTGCTTCCCAAGGAATTCATAGTGTATTCAGACAACCAAGCACTTAGTTTCCTGAACTCACAAGAGAAATTGAGTCACAAACACATGAAGTGGGTTGAATACCTGCAAGCTTATACCTTTAATATCAAGCACAAGAAAGGAGTACTCAACAAGGTGGCAGATGCCTTGAGTAGAAGAGTTCTTACCATACAAGAAATTCAGTTGAAGAGCATGGGAATAGATCATTTCAAGGACCTATATGCAGATGATGAAGATTTTGCAGACATTTATAAGGTATGTGTTGAATACAAGAATCATTTTCATAGTAGATATGCTGAATATACTTTGCAAAGTGATCTCTTGTTTAAAGGGAATCAGTTATGTGTCCCTAGAGGTTCTATTAGGGAGAATTTGATACAAGAAAAGCATAATGGTGCATTGAGTGGTCACTTTGGGATCACAAAGACTCAAGAACTTGTTCAAAGGTTCTATTATTGGCCAAGGATGAATCTAGATGTTAGGAGGTATGTGGAAAGTTGTATAGTGTGTCAAAAGGCCAAGGGTACTTCTTCAAATGCAGGCCTATATCAACCACTACCTATTCCTAACAGGCCATGGGAATGCTTGAGTATGGATTTTGTAGTTGGATTACCCAAGACAAGACAAGGCATGGATAGTGTTTATGTAGTTGTGGACAGATTCAGCAAGATGGCTCACTTTGTGCCATGTAAGACAACCAATGATGCCAGTCAAATAGCCTCTCTTTTCTTCAAAGAGATAGTAAGGATACATGGGTTACCTATGAGCATTGTGTCAGACAGAGACACCAAGTTCATGAGTCATTTTTGGAAGACTCTTTGGCAAAGATTGGGAACTAATTTATCTTTTGGATCTGCATACCATCCCAAACTGATGGTCAGACCGAGGTTGTTAATAGGAGCCTTGGAAATATTTTAAGGTGCTTGACCAAGGAGTATGGTCAACAATGGGATCAGTTGATTGGACAAGATGAATATGCCTATAATGACACTGTGAACAGGTCAACAAGGAAGAGTCCCTTTGAAATCGTGTATGGTCTACATCCTAGAGGAGTCTATGAACTAAGAGACTTAAAGGATGGAGTGAAGGGAAGTGGATATGCTAAGGATTTTGCCTATGCAATGTAGGAGATTCATGACACAGTCAGAAAGACATTGACAGAGAATACTATGAAGCATAAGACTAAGGTTGATGAGGGTAGAAGAGAAATCCATTTCAATGTGGGAGACTTGGTGATGGTGCATCTAAACAAGTCTAGGTTACAAAAAGGAGTTCCTCACAAATTACAGATGAAGAGGATAGGTCCCTGTCCTATCTTGGCAAAGTATGGAAACAATGCTTTTAGAGTGGAGCTACCGGAAGACAGTGGGTTGTCCCCTATTTTTAACATTGCAGACCTGGTTCATTACAAAGGACCACCACCAGACAAGGATCAAAGCCTCAATGAAGTCATCCATGATGTGGAAGAGCTCAAACTACCTTTTGCTACAGTCAAGCAAGCTGACAGTATACTGGATACTAGGGTCTACAAGAAGACTAGAACCAAGGAATACAAGGAACATCTAATCAAATGGCATGGTCAACCTGATGCTGATGCAGTATGGATCAAAGAATCAGAGTTCAAGAAGTTGGGCATTGATCTCAACTTACTCAATCCAAGGGTGGATTGAACTCTTTTTGTTTTATGGAGGATGGTGCAGGAGCACACCTAGGCTAACCTCCATAGTTAGGATATTTTGGCTTGTATTTGACATTAGCCAAGTCAGAATAATTGTGTGTTTGTTTTGGACCTTAGAAGGTCATTGTTGTGGCTAGGTGAGTTAGTCATTAGGACTAAGATCACCAATGTTTAGTCAATGTTAATAGTTCTTGCTTTGCTTAGCCTTAGTAGCTTAAGTTGGGATTGGAGTCTTAAATGTGTTCTAAACACATGAATGTTGTTAGAAAGATGCCATGAGGCCGTTAATGGAGTTGGTTGCTCGAAATATAGGAGATAGAG
Organism: Sequoia sempervirens; assembly: GCA_007258455.2. NCBI lineage: Eukaryota > Viridiplantae > Streptophyta > Pinopsida > Cupressales > Cupressaceae > Sequoia > Sequoia sempervirens. The sequence goes on along the minus strand of VDFB02000002.1, from coordinate 197,284,276 downwards.
TTCCTAAGAGTTAGGAAGATGGCATAAAGACAAGTTACCAAATGTTGTTACAAAGTTGTCATGACAACATTTGCCATTATGGAAAATGTTGCATGCAACTCGGTTACATAGGATCCCCTAAAAGATAGGAGTGTGGGATCGACCAACAGACCCTAAAAAGATGGTAAATTGCATCTAAGATGCAGGGAGGCTCGAATTAAAGCACATTAGATTGTAATCAAGTTTTGGTTTTTGAAGAAAATAGAAGAGGACTCTGCAATTTCTGTGTTTTTTTGTGAACTACCGAATGTCTTGAGTGACAGTGCTGTTAAATGGATTGAATGTTTTGATTTGGTATTAGAGTTGTGTTCATAGGGTAGTTCTAAGCCTTTTCCATTCTGCAAGCAAGTTTATTTGAGTTAGTTTAGTGTTTTGATTAAATAGGTTAAGGTCTAGGGGTTTTACTGGTTCTGTCCTAACTAGTTTGTCTTTTCATGGCTCCCCCATGAAATCTAGTCATGGGATCTTCCTGAGAATAGATGGATTTGTTAGGGGAGCCATTGTTCTATATATACTTAGTGTTAGGAGTCATGAAGAGTCGAGCAGTTGTGTTTAAAATCAAACCCTAGGCGAGCTCAGAGTGCCCGGTTAGAGGTTTGACAGTGAAGAAATGAAGAATTTAGGCAGGGGATTGAGGTACAGTACGGAATCAGTACGGTTCCAGGTAGGGTATAATCATATCCTGATATACTAGAAGGATTGAGGCTCTATCAATCCATTAGATTAAGTGATGAGCAATAAATCAGTAGGATCCTAGTAATTAGGTCTTTTAGCCCTATTTAACCTAGATAATAGGAAACCAGTGTACGGAGGGCTTAGGAGTCTAGAACCTTGTGAATCTTTTAGAAGATCAAAAAGGGTATTCGAATGTGGAATTTTTTTTTCAAGTTGTTTGGAAAGTTTGGGCAGGAATGAGAAAAAGGTCACTGTCAAGGGCTACAAGGAATTAGGCCTCCTTAAGACCAATTCTTGAAATCGGTAAGAAAGAAGGTTGAAGACCCTCAAGATGGATCCAGTTGGAAGTACATGGCATGTTCCAAACATGTTTGGAACCCCTGCAATCAATTCAAGGTTTTGTGTGATGTTGGCACTTAGAGTCTTCTAAGTGTAGGAGAGAGTTTGTCTAGAACAAAGTGGTGTTAGTCTTTCAAGGTGAAGCACAAGGTGTGAGACTCTTGGAGAGGAGTTGGATCGGGACTTAGTTAATCATGTAAGCCTAACAAGGACCTAGAAGATATTAGGTTCCTAGAAGAAGTCAAGGAAAAGTCTTCTTAGCTAGTTGTGCAAGAAGGCCTTGGAACCACTTACACCACTTGTATGATATGCATATGTTTTCCACGAATCTATAAATATATGGGGTTTCACAATGATGTTGTTCACATTGGGTTTTTCATTTAAACTCTTTAAGCCATGGAATGCAAATATCTTGTATGTGATGTCAACGTTTGTCACAATAACTTGTAACTCAATATCTAGGGTTTCAAGTTACACTATTTATGAATGTCAAGACATTTCAGTTCAATTTTAGGGTTTTTTTTTAATTCTATATGCCTGGGAATATATATCAGTTGTATGCACTGTCAATGTTTGTCACCCACCACCCTGTAACTCAGTATTTGCGGTTTAAACTTGCACTGTTTATGGATGTCAATGCATTTCAATTCCATAGCTTGTGATTGTTACACCCAATCTTCTTTAAGTGCTAAACATGTTGGTATATATGTATAACTCATGTATAGATGTTCAATTGGATTGTTCAATTGCATTCTTCAATTCGAAGGTTCAATTGGATTGTTCAATTGCATTGTTAAAAGTTATTGTTCTATTGCATTGTTCTATTGGATTGTTCTATTTGATTGATCAATTGGAATGTTCAATTGCATTGTTCAATTGGAATGTTCAATTTGATTGTTCAATTGCAATGTTCAATTGGATTGTTCAATTTGATTGTTCAATTGCAATGTTCAATTGAATTGTTCATTTTGATTGTTCAATTTGAATGTCATATATCTCATGTATATTAGTTAGGAGTTATTTGTTTCATTCTTTTAGACATGTTGGTATATTTGGCTGACACTTGTTGTAAATTTGTGTCTTGTTCAATCTTCTACGATGGTGTGCAATTTCAATTCATTATTGGCTTAGTGATGGTGAATTGCATTTCAAAGGTAAACACTCAAGGAAACTATACTTTTTTATTTTAAGTTAAACACTTTCCTTACTACAGTTTTCTTATTAATGACTATTTTCATATATGTTTGCAGGATTGAGTTGGAGAAATTCACCATACCATTGGCCATCTCCAATTCATATAGGTGAGGTTTTTAACCTCACTAAAGTTGTACCATTGTCTCTTGTCATTCCCTTTTCTTTCTTCTTATCACTTATTTGTTTTGTTATGGGTGTGTTGTGTTACTTAAGTTGAAGGTTATTATTTATTTTGTTGCTGATTTTGAATATAATATTTTAAGTGTTTATGTGATTATCCATAGATCAAAGGATCTCTTGCATTCTAGGTGCATTGACAATGTGCTCCATGATGTTTATAACATCTAGGGTGTTTATGAACACTTCCAATATTTTTGTTCATAAACACACTCAATTTGTCAAGGAAATATATGGTTCCTTCATGCATCACTGTGACTTTAATGGGTTTAATCTTTTCATTTAATTTTGATCTATACCTTCATTATAACCTTCAATCTATATATCAATGTATGTATCTATATATCTATTTATTTGTGTATATATATATATATATGTTCATACATACATACATACATACATATATATATATGTATGTATATATATGTGTGTGTATATATGTATATATGTGTATATATGTATATATGTGTATATATGTGTATATATGTATATATATGTATATATGTGTATATATGTGTATATATATGTATATATGTGTATATATATGTATATATATGTAGATACATCTATATACATGTAGATAGACAATTTAATATATATGTAGATACACATTGACATATATGTAGGTACACATTGATATATATGTAGATACATATACATACATGTGGATACACATTGATATATATATATATATATATATATATATATATATACACACACATAGATACACATTGATATAAATGTAGATACACTTTGATATATATGTAGAGACACATTGATATATATGTAGATACATATACATACATTTGGATACACATGTTGATATATATATATATATACATATAGTTCAATTTGATTGTTCAATTGCATTGTACATATATATACATGTAGATACACTTTGATATACATGTAGATACACTTTGATATATATTTAGATACATATATATACATGTAGATACACATTGATATATATGTACATACATATATATATATATATATATATATACATGTACATACACATTTATATATATGTACATATATATTGACATATACATACGTATGCACATAGATGCATATGTACATCCTTATGCACATACATATATATGTACATATGTATGCACATATAAGCACTACATATATCCTCGAATGAAAACTAGTCAAACCATTTTCATATTTCGGGATAACAAACAAATATTATAACCAAATTGCAGATTTAAAGTTTGTGTGCAATGATGAACATAATAATAGGGGAGAGATGGAATCATATAGGTCAAATAGGTCACATCCATCTCTACCATTCACAAAAAAAGAGTGAAGTGTAATGCACCAAAACAAATAAACTTGAGATAAGATAGAAACATGATATCTTTTGTAGAGGTATAGCCTAAAAGTAAATTTCAATTGAGCTACTAATATACAAAAGGATAGATTACATCAAGTATTTTGTTATGAAGTGTTGTGGATTTTAGACATGTCTAGTAGACCTTTTTAATGACTATATGAAATGTATTCACATACAATTTCAAATGTTACATTATCAGCATAGATTGTATTGTATGAAATGTGTATAAGATTATCAACATTGAGTATATTTTCACAAATATAGAATAGATATTATAAACATAGTAATTGTTGTAAACAAAATTGAAATAGATTGTCTGCATAGAATATATTTTCGCAAATGTAGAATAGATATTATAAACATAGCAATTGTTGTAAACAAAATTGAAACAAATTATCTACATAGAATATATTTTCTGATATGTACTTTATAAGTCAACCATAAAAAGGTATTGACATAGTCATCAATGGGCCCCACACTAGAGCACCTTAATATACAATTGTAAAACAATTTTCACCCACAAAGTCAACCAAGGTACTCGTATCACATTAATAAACAGATCTAGTTCAAATATATTAATGGTATAGATGCAACAAAATGTAAATGGCATCCCCAACTACAAAAAAATACCAAAAACCAAAATATAAGGCATTGTTTCAGTTGGTCCCTCCCAACCTCAGTCGAATGCTCCAAGGAATGAATCTGGAGATGTGTTCTTGTCTCCTACTACTACATTTAGACTTGCCATAAATTGATTTGCATTTGCATTTGTCAATTGTGTGCAACTTACATTTGAAGGGGTTAGTGGTGAAGAAGTCAGGCCAAGTGGAAATTGAGTGCAGTTAACTTGAGATGAGTTGGGACTCAAACACACATTGCCTACAAAAAAAAGAGGGATGTTATTATTGGTTATATCTTGAAAGTAACCGTCATTATCAAATAAGGGAGTTGCAAGACTGCTTAGGTGTCTATCTCACATCAATGCTCTATGGGAAACCTCGGTCTCCCTTTCCTTCTTCTCTTGTTCTTTTTATACCCTCTCTTGCTCCTTCTTCCACTCTTTTTCCTTTCTTTGCAACTGTTTTAGCTGCTCTCTTTCCTTGCGCTCAATCTCCTTTTCAATTTTTCTTTGTTCCTTCTGCTCCAAGCCATGTATCTGTGTTGCCTTTTTGTCCTCAATTTGTTGCCTCTTTCTGATTTTTAATTCTTCCAGTTCTTTTTTTCTTCATTCTTGCTCCATTATGAGAGTCATGTAACTGTCAACAGTCAACAACTGAGATTGTCAACTCACTTGAAGAGCACCACTAACAAACTTTCTTGTTCTTCCATTCACTCTGTGAGTTGGCAACTTAAGGAAGTTACTGATCCGAGAACCACTTTGGGTTTGAATTGTTTCATTGACTTAGGATTCAGTAAACTCTTCCTGGTTTGGTGTATCTTGACTTTCGTTGATGCCATCTACATAATAGTGCATTGTTTGTTCTGGAGGTGTGGTTGTTGTAGATGGGAATGTGAAATTCCCCATGTCTTCTTGTGTGGGTTGGTTGTCCATGTCCTCAAGTTGTTGCTCTACACCTTCATACACTTGAGTATCCATTGGATTCTACAATGTTTGTGACAGTTCATCTATTGAAACGTCATGTCTCGAAAGACTAAGGATGTTCTGCACTACAAAAGCATCCTCAGTGTCATCAATCTCATACGTCTTGTTGGGATGCATGTCTCCCACGAGTGCATCAAAATTGAGGGGCCATATCCTTGTCCTTTTAAAGCCATCTTTTATGTTTGATGGAGTCATAGCTCTTCTTAGTGCCTTGCTACCTAACTCTGCTAATTTTTCCCTTTTGATATCAATATTGGGGAATCTAGTGAGAAATTCAGCTTGTTCTGATTTGAAATATTGCTTGAATGGTGCAAACACGCTAACATCCAAAGGTTGTAGCACGTGAGAAGTATGAGAAATTTTAAGGAGGTCAATGCCTAACCTCCTTGCCTCCTGGATAGTTGACAATGCAACATGACTTCCATGGCTATCAAAAATCAACAGGTGCCTATTAGTAGATGACACAAACCCAGGAACTGACACACAAAAATGTTCCAGCCAGTCAAACAAAAGCTCCTTTGTCATCCAAGCATGTGTTTGGGTTGCCATAGTTGCGCGTGGTTCATAGTTCACAATGTAATTCTCTATCTCTGTATTTCCCTTGAATAGATAGAAACCAAGTATGCTTTGGCCAGATGCATTAACACAACATAGAATTGTTATCCATTCTCTGCTTTTTGGAGTGATTTAAGAGACATTTCTACTGCCTTGTCGTGCCAAGACCCTCATTGTTCCATTTCTGCCAGCTTGAATGCTTGTTTCATCACAGTTCCAAATTTTGTTAGGATTGTATGGGGTACTTTCATATGCTGTTGTTAGCATTCTAAAAAATTCAGCTACTATTTGGGGTCTAAGGTTTACCGCCCTATCTTTTTCAAGACCTTCAGCTGTGCGCAAGGTCGATTCTAGATGGTGCTTCTTGAATCCAGTCCACCATGATTTTCCAGGTAGCCCCTCTATGAAAGGGTTGGATCTAGTTTGGCATATCTGAGAAACCTCTTGCTTGAGATTGTTAATCTCAAGCCTGTGGCCAAAATTTGTCATATCTATGCACCACTTTACAATCAAGCCCTCCTCCTCTTCTATTAGGACTGTTGGTGGACCCTTCATTGAAGTAGTTGTCAGGCCGCCTAACCAATTGCTAAGTGTTGTAGCTGGGATTTTCCACTTCTTTGTAGTAGCTCTCGTTGAAATCCCATTTGTTTCAACATCCTCCAGTGCCCTGTCCATGTCCTGTGATGACCATTCCCTTTCCTTTGATGCTCTTTCCCACCTGATTTTTGGTGCAACAACCTCCTGGACAACCTCAATAGGTTCAAGATTCATGTTTACTTCTACAACTGGTTGATGCACATTAGGAACTATTATAGTGTATTTTTGTGTACATGACTTTGTCTTTGCAATATTTTTTTGGTTTTGACCTTAGATTACCTTTAAATTGCACCTGCAAATGTTAAAAAAGATGTTTGGAGCAGTGAAAAAAATAAAAAAATTTGAACACTGTTGAAGTCACAGTGATGCATGAACAGTTTGCATTTCTTTAATATGCATCTTGACATTTTGCAATTCATTGCTTGGTTTTTATGAACATTTTGTAATGCAATTTGTTGATAGTTTGTAATGCAATTGTCTTGATCGTGCATGGACAGTTTATTTTTATTGTCTTTATTTTGCTTGGTTTTTTATGAACAGTTTGTAATGCAATTATCTTTATTGTGCATGTTGACAATTTGTTCAATTTTATTATTTGAATTGAAATGACTTAGAGTGGATCTGTTTAGTGAGACATGAACAAACATTGGCTAAACATTGTCAAAATGAAAGACAATGGTACGGGTGTAGTGAGGTAGAAAACCTCAACTGAAAGATAAAGGGAGCTTTCTTGAGTGCAGATCCAAACAATGAATCGTGAAGAGCCGAACATAAATATAAAAAACAAATTTTGTAGTAACAATCACATAAACAATTACATATATATACATATACGAATATATATATATGTGTGTGTGTGTGTGTGTGTGTGTGTGTGTGTGTGTGTGTGTGTATGTGTGTATGTATATGTATGGAAATATGTCTATGTATTATTCTATTCTTCCATGCACAATATATATATATATATAGAAATACATATATAAGAACAAAATAATATAATTGCATGGCAGAATATCTTCAAAATGAAAACAAGTCAATCCATTTTCATATTTGGGAAATAACAAATAAATATTAAAGGTAAATTGCAGAGTTAGTTTATGCATTGTCAAAGAGAGGAATACAAGTGCATGGTAGAAAACCCTGCAATTGTGAACCAGTGAAACCCTTTCCATGTTTGGTAGTAACAATGAAATAAAAAATGCATTTCGTAGACAAAACTATTGTGCATGGAAGAACAAAATAATACGATTGCATGCCAGAATATCTTCGAAATGAAAACCAATCATACCATATATATGTATGGAAGTATATACGTATGGAAATATGTCTATGTATTATTTTATTCTTCCATGCACAATATGTATATATATAGAGAGAGAAACACATGTATAAGAACAAAACAATACCATTGCATGTAGAATATCTTCGAAATGAAAACAAGTCAATCCATTTTCATATTTGGGAATAACAAAAAAATATTAAAGGAAAATTGTAGAGTTAAAGTTTGTGCATTGTCAAACAGAGGAATACAAGTGCATGGCAGAAAACCCTATAATTGTGAACCAGTGAAACCCTTTCCATGTTTGGTAGTAACAATCAAATGAAAAAAGAATTTTGTAGACATAACTATTGTGCATGGAAGAATAGAATAATATATAAACATGCTAGAATATCTTCGAAATGAAAACCAATCATACCATTTTCATATTTCAGATTAACATGAGAATATTATAAGTAAATTGCTGAGTTAAAGTATGTGCAATGAGCAAGACACAAATGCAAGTGCATGGTAGAAACCCTCGAAATGATAAACATTAAAACCTTATGTATATTTCCTAGTAATAGTCAATTATAACAAACACTATGCAGTGTGATATATTGTATCCATTTCCGTATTTTGGAATAAAAAACAAATGTAAAAAGCAAATTCCAGAGTTAAAGTTTGTGCAATGATGAACATGCGTGAATACAAGTGCATGGCTAAAAACTAGTTAAACCCTTTCCATATTTTGTCGAACAAGTCTAATAGTAATGAAAAACTATTTAAACTAGTCAAACCCATTTCATATTTCGTATAAGGAAGCAAATATGAAAAGCACAATGCAGAGTAAACATCGTGCAATGAATAACACAGGATATTGAAATGCACAATGCAGGGTAAACGTCGTGCATGGATGAGTATAGAGGAAACGAAAACCAGTGAAACCTCGAACTTGAACTGAAATGACTTGACATTCATATAAACTATAAGTTGAAACCCCAGATATTGAGTTACAAGTCAATGTGACTAAAATTGACATTGCATACAACATATTTGCATTCCCAGGAATAAAGAACAAAAAATGAAAAAACCAATGTAAATAACATTAGTATGAAACCCCCGATATTTACAGATTTGTGGAGAACATATTCATAGCATACAACATATTGGCATCTGTAAGCATAAAGAATTTGTAGTAGTAGAATACTTGTAGCTTCTTAGGATGTTGTTGTTGTTGCCTCTGGAATTTCTTCATATTTTTGGAGCAAATTGTATAACTAAAAATGAAAGTGGAACGTGCTAAATGGAAATTACAAGAGATTGAGTAATGCATTTTTGAATTTGAAAATATCCTTATATGTTCAATGCTGGTTTGGTATGGAGTCTTTAATTCCTGTCCTTTTAATTTCAAATTTGAATTCTTGATCGGATGCCTTCAATTGTAGAGTTTGTATGTATTAATGGCTTGCAATCCTTGTTTGCTTGATAGGGGATTTTGGTGGCTTTAACACCATTGTTTTGGTGGTTATAGGTGGAAAAAAAGGAGGAGGAACCAGTAGTAGAGAGGTTTGATTTGACATATGGGACACATATGAATGATTGCTTTTCATCTAAGTGTTGTGTTGGTGGGCAAGTGGGATGGGGGTTCGACTAGATTGGATTGGTGATGGGACATTCTTGGCTCCTAGTTTTTCTCGTGGCATCCCAACTATCAAAAATTTGGTTGTGATGTAATGCAAGTGGTGACATTATATGGGAGCTTGGGTTATACTAATTTTATATTTTGGGTGCATGTTTTAAAGCTACGAGCCAATAACAAGCAATATGGCTTATATGTTTGTGGTGTCAGATGTGCTTTGAATATTCTCTTGCATGTAAGACTGTGAATATCTATTTGTGTATGGGACAAATATTCATCGATTATAATACAATTTTGATGGTACAGTGATACATGTACCCCTTGTTGACTTTGTGGGTGAAAACTATTTTACATTTGCATATTAATCAACTCTATTGTGGGGCCCACGTGGGACTACTTTCGTCCCCAGTATAGTCTCCCACCCTTCTTTGGGCCCCTCTCCCCTAAACCCTCTCAACATAGACAAATTTCACCCTCATCAATATGAGCAAATGAATAAACAATGCAAATAATCCTTTGTTTGAAGACTTAAAACTTCACACCATAAACCATTAATGGCGCAATAGAAACACTAGGTGCAAAGACACAACTATATCAAAGAACATTACATATTCATGAGATATTTTCAATAGCAACAAAACATTAGGAATTGATTAAATTAATTAGAATAATTAAATTAATTAGAAAAATACAAAACCAGCCAAAAAAAAGCCCAAAATTCCCTATTAATAAAATAATCCCACAAACTATAACTTTTACATTAGTTGCATGATTTTCGACAAATGCATTAATAGGCATGAGTGCACCAAAAACATTAGTCTCTTTCCTTAAAAGGAAGGGACTAATAAATTGAGACAATTAACTAAATAAATATAATTTATTTAACTAATTTAGGAGTGATGATGTGCAATGGATTGGTGCTAGCAAAATTATTGAGAGATGATTTTAGGTGTCTACAAAAAAAAATGACTTCAAGAGATTGTCAAAATAAAAAAACAAATATGTAGGGAGAACAAGTGTTACAGAAGTAAACAATAACACTTAGAGGATGAAAATCAACATTTATAGCTAACATGGAAAGCCTTAGAGTTGTGTTCATGGGAACCATTGAGGAATTGCAACAAGATTTTATATTTTAGATAATGTTGATTGAGGAAAGTGTAGGTCATTCTCTATTAATGATGAACAAATTATGATTGAGGTATGCACAAGAATGTTGATCTCCATTCATATTTGATTCAATGAAATACAAACATTTTGTAGACACCCAAAATCTTACATCTTCATAGTTAATTAAATTGTCAAATTTTAATTAAATATCTTTTAAATTAAATTAAATGATCTTTTAAAAAAAATCAATTTCCCCTTCTTTCTCCAAAAAATAAATAAATTTTTATTTAATTAATTTTCCCATTTCTTTATAAGGTTAAATAATTAAATTTATTAAACCTTAGTCCCCATCATTTAATTCCTCTAAGCCCATTAATTAATTAACCTCAAATTAATTAATTAACTAACCATCCCTTATACTTCCATTAGCATTTTCTTCCAATTTAATATTCTTTCACCTCCTAAACTTTCCATTATTTGTCATGTGTCCTCCCTCTTCACATGTGCAAGCTTGCACATTCACCCAATAGCTACCCACCTCGCTTTCCCTAAATCCACTAAGGAAAAATGTCACCTTTCAATTTGAATTTTCATGGGGCCATCTCTCTCTTTTCTAATTTTAAATTCCCACCTCCCTCAAAATAGGAAAAAATCAAAGATTGCCTCTTTTGTGAATCCTATCACAATCTCCCACAATCTTATCCAATCTCCATCATTCAAATTTCACCTCCAATAAACCCGCTTGGAAACTTAAAAATTTCCTCTTGCATGAGAGAACCTCTTCAATCCAAGCCTTTGATCTTTTGGTAAGATCTAAGCCATCCATATCCTTCACCATAAGTCTAAATTGGAGCCCTCATCCTTCATTTTAATCAAGTCTTTGCTATCAAACTTATGCTATAATTTTGTCTTCACAATATCACAATCATACCAAGATTATGTTGGTTTATTAAGGAATACAAATTTTAGCCTATGTCTAATCAAGAGCAAATCCTTTAGGGTTTTGGGTGCACTTCATTGCAAGTTTATTCCAAGGGACTATGGAGGTACTGAGGTACTAAGGTGTTTTCTTATGTTTTTATTTCTATTATTTTAGTTTACCTCATTATTTTTAGTGTCCTCCTTTTGGCACGCTTGGTGGGACCCATGTCCCTTTTACCAACTGATTTTTGTTGAAGTTTTTGTTAAATTTTCATGCAAGTTTTTAGAATGGCACATATGACTATGTTTTAGTGCTTCTTTCTTCCATATTGGAACATATGTCTAGTATTCCAATGCCTACATTGTGTATTCCAACTCTCATGTTTTATAATTCAGAGCCTCTATATGTCATTAGAGCACCTATGTTTTAGTTAGCTACAATTTAGAATAGGTTTTCATTTTCAAAATTTTGGTGTTTTATGATGCATATTTTTACTTCCTAACTTGTTTTGCAGGTCATCTATTCATTTTTTGCATAAATTAGGATTTTTGTAAGGTTTTGCCGATTTGGCAAGCTTTACTTGTCTTTAGGGTTTTTTTACTCCTTGGATTTTCTTTGTCAATTTGTTGTTTGTAGATTTGTTTTGGTTTTTTGAGGTTTCTCATTGATTTGTAGTTGTGGGTTATTGCTCTTAACCTTTTATTTTGTAGATTTTCTGATTTCTCAAGTGAAGCAATGTCTTTGTAGCAAGAAACAACACTTTTTTTCTCTCAGGTATAAAAGTTTTATCTTTCTATACTTAGGGTTTTTGTTTTGGCATCTGTGTTTCATAGACCAACACATGAATTCATAGGCCAATGCTTGCATTCATATATCAGCTCATGTGTTGCACATATCACCTCCTATGTTGCACGTATCGTCTCTTGTCTTGGACAAAACAATGACTACGACTATTTTTGTTTCTTAAGAATTTTTAGGGTTTTCCTTATGGATAACCCTATTTTGATCTACTAACTTAGTGGTGCAATCTATTTACACTTGTCAAAGAGAATTTAAAAGGAAACTACTAACATTTTGTTTGCAGATTCATTTGTCTAAGTTTCATTTTTCCACTAAATTAGGAACTAAAGTTAGAGTAATGGGAAAAAAAATTGTTTGTTGTTGAAAGAAAAAATAAATTGAGCAATGAAAAGTACTAATTAATGAGCATTATTTGAAGGAAAAATATTACCGAAGAGATAATCCAATCCAAGCATCAACACCATGAAGAGGAGACACAAGAATTTGATAAGAGGAAAAAACAAGAAAAAACCCCAATATTATGAATGAGGCAAAATACCTAAAAATGATACACAGAGAGAGAGAGAGAGAGAGAGAGAGAGAACTTAAGCCTTAAGCTTGATTGCTTGAAGAATGAGAGGAGATTCACTTGAATAAATAGAAGTGAGAAGAGGAGTTACAAAGTAACTCCCAACTCTATGGATGACACCATTCATCCTATGTGTGTGCAAGGTGTAAAGATTCTCATAAGGAGGCTAAACCTAAGAAACCAATATTCTTTAAAATGGAATTAAAATAAAATGAGTCATCCTCACACATGTGTGAGGAGACAAGAAGGACAAAATACTTGTAGGGATTCCTTTGGAATATCCTACAAGTAATTAAATAATTACAATTAAAGAATAACCTTTACCAAGTAAAGATTAATCTTCTAACAGTTGTGTTTGGAGGGGTATGTAGACGTATGCTCTCTCTTTGTGCTTAGTGCCATCATGGAGATAAAAAATTCACATTTCCTTATTTTTGTTTAGAGTAGGTCTTAATGCTTGCTATATTTTGTGTATGCTCTTCCCTTGCACCTAGTGTGATCTTGGGGATCAAAAACACCTATCAAATTATTTCCCTTTACATGGTCTACTTAGGGATTTTCACCCCAAAGAATGACCTCAACTATGTGAATCAAAGAGGTATATTAAGGAGGAGAATGATATTTGTACCTCAATCTGGTTGGGTTGTGTTTGGAAAATCCTTGATGTCTAGGTGATTCCATGGAAAGAAGTGCAAGGTTGACTCAAACTTTCCCACCAAAAATTCTTGATCCACACTTGTGACAGATTAGTGTTCACATATGTGCCTCACATAGCCTTTTGGTATTTAGAGGAAACCTTATTTAGCCTTGTAAGCCTAGATAAGACCCTTCAACCATTTCTTATTATGGTGCAATGTACAATATCATGCCTAAAGTTAGTCACCATGTATATCCCTAACTAGAGATAGAAACTCTTTGGGAAATGTGTTAAAAGCCTATTAAGAAAGGTAAAAGGTGAGCCCTTGTGCCATTGTATCCATATCTATTCTCTTGAAAGATAAGTGTCTTGCACTAATATTGAGATATTATTAGATTAAATTCTATAGGTGGGCCCATGTTAAGCTAACACTCCCACTTGAATAATTTTATGTAATGTGCTAAAGTGCTTGGTGTATCTTCATGTGAAAAAACAACAAAATCTATTCAACCTTTTAAAACTCAAATTGTAGTTTAGCACTTTTTCTATCTATTCTAATGCATGTTTTGGATGATTGGGTGCTTGTGACTTTACTTTCAACACTTGTGTTCATTATAATAGTGCTTGAGTTTGTCCTTTAGAACCTTTTTGTTGTCTTGCAAAATCCACTAAATTAGGTGTCCTGATCCAAAAATGCGAGCTTTTGCAAACCTAAAACAAACCTAGTTCAATCATTCAAAACCATTCAAATTTTTAGACCATTCAACCAAATTCACATCATCCTCAAAAACTTGACCCTTTCACCTTTTTCATCCATAACTACCACTTGGATGTTTTCATTTAGATCATCCTAGTCTAACTTAGTCACCTAACACTTTTTCAAATCAATGCATATCATCCCATACCCATCATTATCTCATTTTGGACATGTAGACTATAGACAAATCATCTTTTCCCATCATCATAATATTTTTCCCAAATCAAATTTTAGTCAAAATCATATGCATAGAAAAATATAATTTGTTGAAAGTCAAGGTCTAGATCAATGCATCTTCTATCTCTAGCTTATATATTGCTTAAACTTGTCTATCTTAAGTATTTTTTTAAGTTATATCAATTTTTGATCACTTAGCTTAGGAATTTGGCTATCCTAAGTTAAGTCTCCAAAAATCCCTATCAAATCTTTCTTAGGAACTTTTCTATCCTAAGTAAGCAAGGATATATCATCCCCAAAATTATGCCTATCATCAAAGATCTAGATTTTTATTGAGTCAAGTTTGGCCTTGTACCCATCATAATTCCTAGATCTTCCATAACATCATCCAATCCAAAACTTAGTCTAAGAATCCAAGAAATCTTCATATCCAAAATCAAGTCATCCGAGCATTAAACCTCCTTTGAGAAAACAAGGGTGTAAACCATCCCATATCATCTCCCCTAAGTCATAACCATCAAACACAAGACATCCCTCACCCAAGTAATCCTCATCAACCTTGTTTAGGAAAATTAGGGTCTAAATTATTCCACATCACCTTCACAAATTATAATTTATCTACCAATCCTAATTATCAAACACAAAACATCCTTTGAGTCCCTCATCCACTCATCCACATCATAATATTAAACTCAATCACACCAGGTCTACCTTTTTGTATGCTAATCACTAGGTCTCAAACTAGAAAAAGAATGGAACCACATTAGCAAGTTACCATAGAGGACATTACCAATCAACTCCCATCACCAAATCAAGAAGAAACCTATGTTGAACAAATTGAAAATTCACCAAGATTACAAGAATTTTCCAAATACCCCTATGACCAAGAAATGATGAAAAGGATTTATGAACTTGACAAAGACACCATCATATAAGACAAACCGAAAATGGGGGCAAAATTCCACAAGGTGTTGACTTATCACAACTTAAAAAACAAGGCTCATCATCTAACATGCCCTCATCATTTTACAACCCTTAGATAAAATTTGGGGGTCTCAACCTCTCCAACAACCATATCATCCCAATATAGCACAAACCTATGTCACACTAAATCTTTCAAAATCATCTCAACCCATCCTAGAACAAGTTATACCCTATTCAGAAACATCTTCACAACTTAGGGTGAACATACCATCAAATGTCACACAACAAATCACATAACCAACAATACCATCAACACCTATAAATAATGTAATAAACTTCATTCAACCTCAAAAATAACCACAAGGACTACCCACATCCACATACTAGTACATTAATTTTCCATCCTCACACAAAAATATTCTAAACATATATTAATACCCGCATCACATAAACAAAACCCATCATGCAACCAACATCATTGTATGGGAGAAATAGGGATTTTGGGTACTCTAATAATGACAGGAGTACGATAAATCTTATAGTTTTTTAGAAGCCCCGTGTAATAGTAAAAAAGGAAAGGAGATTGTTATATGTCAGGTAATGATGCTAACCGCCCAATCTCATAAAAATCTTGCTAAGGACTATTGACAAGACATTTCCACTTGTGTTAACAATGACAGATTTGAGGATAATCAAGAAAGATTAAGTGTGTGTCTTAATGGCAGGGGTGTTGTCATTTCCAATAAAGGTTGGTTTGGAAGGTGTGAATTTTTTCTGTGTGAATAGCATGATCTTTTTAAAATTATCACCAGAAGTTTTGAGTCGTCACTTCTCCAAATGAAAAACCCTCAAGTTACTATCAAGATTGAAAATTTTGAACTCCTTGTGGTCTCTGTAGAGGATGAGAAGGGTCTTAGTGCAGATTATTTGCTTCTATGCAAGGATTTTATTACTAGGGAAGAAGCGATGGGAGGTCCTAGAAAGAGAATGGAGCCAAGCAATCACAATTCCCTAAGGTAGAATGTTGAGCTTTGGAGCCTCTTTGAACATGTTGGTTTTACTCCTTACTTTGAAGCCATGGAAGTCTTTAATATGGAGCATAGCTACAAGTTTTCCAATGCATGGAAGGATGGTGAAGTCGAGCTGGGTGGGATCCATTTCACAGTGGATGCTAAGTTGATAGCCAAAGTTACGGGTCTTAGTTATGAGGGAAAGAAAATTTCCAATCTGAGTATCAAAAATTACCAGAACTATTTTGATAAATTCTTCAAAGCCAAAGAAAAAGTGGAGAGATTTCAAAATGGTTATTCCAGGTTGTTGCTCCTGCCTCCCTACCATAATGTCTATTTTTTTGTTATGAAATACTTTACTTTAGAAGGTTGTTTCTAGTTGGTACATGGGTACCATTTCCCCATCCTAAACCATAGTAGACACCTAGAAAAAATAAACCTTCCTTTTTCCTTCTCTCGTCGCTAAATCAAAGCTTGACTCATGGTGCTAACCCACCCTTGCATTAGGGCTTGATTAGAGCTATCTGCAAGTATGTCCTTGCTACCACCCCGCAATTGAATGCCTTTCATAATTTGATTGAGCACAACCCGACCCCTAAAATCTTAGTTAAAATAGAACTATTGGAAACCCAACCCCACTCCCCTGAGAAAAAATAAAAAACCAACACGAACCCTTCTCCTAAAGTTGTGGACCCCTCATGGATGATGCTCCTTAAAATTACCCTTGAAAAGCGCAATACTGCTCCCCCTGCTTCTTCCGCCAATAAGAAAAGAAAATTGTTGATAAAAGAACTTGATTTGAAATCAAGGCTTACAATTTAAATTGCACTTAACCTTAATCACATATTTTACCGATCGCAAAACAAAATTACGTGGTTATGCTCTTTAACCATTGAAATTACAAAATTAGGCTCACTTAATTTGTTACACAACTTGGTGACATTAACTAATTACTTCAATTTCATAATTAAGAACTCAAAAGGAATCAAAATACTAAAAGTAATAAGAGACAATAAAGAGACAATAAGAAGTTTGTTAACGGAGTTCACCCATGTGTTTGGGCCACGTCTCCAAGTCTACTTCTCAATGTAGGACCACTTTATTAATGAAACCAAGCATAAATCTCCTTATTACATCAGCAAAGCTTCAGACTTGAATTAAAACTTCTCACACAGTCTCTTTCAACACCTAAAGACACTCTCATACTCTCCTCTTGCGTTCAAGGGTTAGGCTTCAATTTCCTTCAAAGCCCAATTACACTGAAGAGTAATACAAATTGACAATGTCTTTGTGCTTACAAAAATTTCCAAGATTCCTTATTTCCTCCCAAGAAAAATTCTAATTCCTCATTTTCAAGATCTATAATCCCCCCTTAAATACAAATACAAATACTATTTGGGGGTTATCAAAATTATTCCCCAAATCACCTATATTAAGCCCCTATAGATTTTTAAAATAAAAGAAATATTTAACATTCAAGCTTTAATGGTCCTATTTAATTTGAGGCGCTTGTTATTATCATATTTTGAGTTTGTCTTTTGTAAAACATTATGATGTTTTTGTTTTAGATTTATTGAGGGAGGGGCTCGAGCTAAACCTGAGCCCTCCTCTCTCTATCCACCATCGGAATTAAACAATAAAATAAACTCTTGCCATTTTTTCACCCAAGTTTCATGTGGGTGTAGTGGCTGTGAGGGGTGAATGGTGAGGGGAGGTTGGTGGTTCAAACAACCACCCCCCCAATAGGGGCTTATATTAAACTTAAATAGAAGTAAATCCCTTAACATATCTGAGGAAGGCAGATGGTCTAGTGGTGGAGAGGAATTATAGCAAGGGAGAGGTCATGAGTTCAACCCCTCCAACCAACCAATTTTGCATAAAAAAATTGACGGATTCGTGACTGCCACATGGCACCGTTTCATTGCTCCACATGGCACTACTTGATTCGCCAGCCAATGCCATGTGTCAAAGCATAATAGGTCCATGTCATCACCTAGGCAGCTACTAACTACCACGTGTCAGTCTCAAATTGGACCATGTCAACATTCGTACTACCACATGGTGCCATAATAAATTGCAACATGTTGTTTGTACTGCCATGTGTCATGTTGATGTCAACACTTGTACCTAGTCCACCCATCCTTTTGGAAACTTTGACTACCCATATCTCGCTCATACAAACTTTGTTTGATGTGATTCAAGCGGCATCAAAATCATCTCAATGAGCTCTTCAACTTGGTGTTGTTTCTGTATGATTTGGAGATGATCAATTTTTGGCCTTGAGTCTGCATCTGGAAACCCTAGTCCCGTTGAAATTTGACCAAGAAATTTTTTTGCATCCAACCTCCTTTTGACGTGATTCAAGTTGCATCAGGATCATGTCGACGAGCTCTATCCAATGATGCTAGTTTCGTCAGATTCTGAGACTGTGAAATTTTTAGGTCTTCTAGATCCTCTCGGATCAGAACTTGGCTCTGAAAATACCAAAATAACAATTCCAAATGATCATGAAATTAGCCCAAAAAGTGGTTCCTTTACCCCTATAGGTCGTAGGTCAACCCAACTTTCTCTAGTTGTGTCCAAGGATTTGGATGCTAGTAAGAAAACCAAAATTGTTGATGACAAAAAAATGGATACTCCTATGGATTCCATGAAGAAAAAAGGGAAGCGGGTTGCTAAGAATGAGAGTGCTACTTCTTCAGAGGAGTATGTTCCTGATAGTTTAGGAGAAGTATTGAGTTCTGAGGGGATTGAGGATTTGAGTCAAGAAGAGAAGATTGGTAATAATCAACAGGAGGAGGAGCATGATGTGGAGAAGGAGAAAAGCATGGTAGAAGAAAAGGAAAACAAGAATGAAACCCTTATTAACTTGGAAGATACTGAATTTAATACTGAGACCCCTTGTAATGTTGATAATATAAAAGAAAAGGAAATGGATGTTGTTAAGACAAGAATGGAAAGGATGGAAGAAAGGATGGAGATACTTGAAAGGATGTTGCAGAAGGAAGACAACTCAAATAGGTTTCAAGTTATTGAGGAGATAGTAAGAAATGTCTATAGGGTTATGGATGGTGTAATGAAAAGGTCGGTAATGGCTACTATATTTGGACAAGGCAAGATCAAAAAGTAGCAGAGAAAAATAGGTAACAGGGATGAAGTCGATCGGTCTGGGAAGATGGAGACCAAGGACAACATTGAGGAAATAGTGGGAGACCTAAAGATGGCTTGGATCCTAATTGAGGAGGCTTAGTACTATGTTCGGTGCCTAGTTCTACTTTTTCATGTCTTTTGTTAAAAGGTTTTTTGGTATCCTACTTAGGTTAGTTTTGGATAATGCCTTGATAAGCCTGAACTTTGTCAATTTACTCTATACTTTTGTTCTAAGGACTATTGATTTGCTAGGAACTTATGATAGGCTATACCTACTTTATCTAGTTTTATGGGTGGATGATAATATGGTTGGGTTAAAACTTTATTGGTTACTGGATAGGTGTATATTTTTTTATTCTGTTGGTGTTGGTTGATGTGTTTTTTATTGGCTCTGGTGAGGAGATTTATTGTTGTTTTTGTTCTTGCTATCTCCTCAATTTTTTGGTTTGTATGGGTGTTGTTTCCCTAGACTATTTTGTTGTTTTTGTAAGGGATCAAGGCCCTTTCCCTGCTTAATCAATCAAAAACATCATTGTATACCCATATCCAATAATACATCAAATGTTGACATAGCACAAGAATTGAAAAATATGAGAAGTATGATCCAAGGCCTCCAAATGGGACATTAAAAGAAAACTTACACATTTGAAGACATATTTCTTTACCCATTTGATAAGTCCATTATGGCCATCCTTTTTCCCAAGAATTATGAGATGCCCAAATTTGAAAAATACAAAGAAAAAGGCGACCTTAGAGAACACATTAAGGAGTTCTACATAGCATGCTAAGAGGTTGCATATAGTGACATATGCCTTATAAGGTTATTTCCTAGGATTTTAAGAGGATGAGCCTTGGAGTGGTTCACACGCATTCCCCATGGCTCTATTTCCACACTTGCAAACTTAGCTGAAAGATTCATTACACACTTCTATAATATTGAACATGATGTTCCCATGTTATACTTGTGCAAAACTAAACAAAATAATGCAAAAAGCTTTGCCTCCTTTTTATAATTATGGAGGCACCTTGCAAGTCAATTCCCTTGGCATGTGCCCAAAAAGAAACTAGTCACTATTTTTGTCCAAAATTTTAACCAAGAAATGGGATTCCATCTACAAGTCCAATGTTCCAACTCTTTTGATGAAATAATTGATAATGGATTGACCATAGAGAAAGACCTCATTGCTAAGGGGCTATTTAAAATGTATAATTACTACAAATATAACAATAACCAATCTAATGACATCCCATTTCCTATCCAAAAATAAGAATGTTGTTAATGATGGTGTAACATATGCAAAACATGTTGACAACATACAATAACAAAAACCATCACATGATCAAAACAAACATCAAAATAAAATTGTTCAACATATTGTCACCATGCCACAAGGAAAAATCCTAGGCAAAACAACCAACCTAAATGCAAATACACCCCTTTTGGGAAACCCATAGAGGTGGTTTTCCAAAAACTTTCCCAAGATAGCTTGATTAAATTTCCAATAACAAAACAATTTGATAAAAATTAACCTAAACATGCATGGTACAAGGATAATGAATATTGTGAATACCATAGGGTAAAAGGACACCATACATCAAAATGCATGAGATTGAAAAATCATATCCAAGTTCTAATTGATAGAGGAGAAGTAAACATTGAAGGCCAAACACCCCACTCCTCTAATGATCAAGTAGGTATATACACACAACCTTTTCCTCTGCATAATGAAGGTAAAGCTTATGAGTCTAACAAAGTGAAACCTTACACATATACCAATAATATAAACACCCCATCATATGATTCTGTCATAGGCCACATTAAAGAATACCATAAACAAGTAGCTATAGTGACCATAAAAGCAACTAATTATGGTGTTACTACATGATGTGGTCGAGTCACTATCCAAGGAGCATCATCCTCTTTTCCATCCACAACTAAATACAATCTCCTTGACCACTTAGGACCTCTTTGATGCATTAGGAAATCTTAGATAAATCCTTACCATAATTGTATGTCCTAAGTGGCATCAATGTTAATCAATTTCAAGCCATGATAGGACACCTCCCTTCACCACATTACCTTGTATTTACATTTAAATACTTGCATATTGATTCATCCCATGATAAAGAACTTCACATCGAGGCTCTTATCCATAAACACAAGATCAAACATGTCCTAATAGATGGTGGATAGGGACTTAAATTATGTATTCTAAAATTTAATAAAGAAATTGGGATATTTTAAAGGTGTCATTGTTCTTAAAAGAATATCACCATTAAAGCATATGATGATGTTGAATGAGAATTAGTTGGAACCATAAAATTTCCCGTACAAGTTGGACCTATCATCATGGAGACTATATACCCTATTTTAGACCTTGATCTCCCCTACAACATTCTTCTAGGTTGACCATGGATACATGCCATGCAGGTTTTCCTTCCACATACCACCAATGTGTCAAATTTACATATAATGGCATTCAAGTCACTATTCCTATAGACCCTCAACCTTTCTAGTATTGTAAATTTCTAGAAGTTATAGTCATTCCCAACATAGCCCAATAAAATGATGATACATATCCTTCTTCATCCTACATAAATCCATATTCACTAAAACCATCCAATTCACATGGCATTCCTGAGATCAAGGCTGAAATAACTAACACAGGGTGTGGAGAATATGGATTGCATGACTCATTCTACATAGGATGAATCCTGCTCTCCCATAAATCTCATGGTCAACCTAGGTCTTCAAACATAAAACCAAAAATGAGTTTTAAAAGCTTCAAATGTTTGGGGTTCCTAGATAAGGAAAGCATAGAAGAAGATATAACTTCACAGCTCTACAAAGATGAGGACAAACAAATACTAACTTTGCAAAAAAAATGATACCCTAAGGGCTATCACATACGTAAAATTATAGGCTATAAAGGTAAATTTTTTATGATAAATGAGCAAGGAATAATAGAACCAATACAACCTAAATACAATATGGGTCACGAAGGACTTGGATATGAATCATCTAAAATGGTGTCTCCAAAACCCAAGTGTGTCCTCACTAAAACAACTAAAGTTTCTCCTAATGTTAACAATACCATTGAGAGCATCCACAAGGACTCTTTTGAATGTATTGCTAGACTATTCAATGACACAAGAATTAAGACCATCACATCATCCAATTCCATCCATCTTCCACTTGTTTATCCTGAACTAATAGATTGGGACCAACAAGGACCTCCAACTCTTGACATATTTTAGAATGACAAGGCAATCGTCAAGCTTATGGGAATTCAAGAGTATATACCAATGGGAGATCACAAATTAAGATTCAACATAAACTCAATAATGTTGCATATTTTTTGGAACAAGTTTCTTGCTTTAGTCATAAAAACAAAAAAATGAAAATAAGAAAGAAATAACAACCCAAGACAAAAAAATACACTCCCCAAGGGGGATCCAATTGAATCTTCCTTGAAAAATTGGTCCATTCTAATCTCACCAAGCTACCAGAACTCAAACAATACAAAAAACCACAATTTGAACCCAAGAATGGTACAAAGATTTAATGAATATTTTGATTACCATAGAGTTAATGGTCATACTACACCTGATTGCATGAAACTGAAATTTTTTATTTAGGGTTGTTGTGGCCACCAAGGTTCAAATCCTGACTAGGATATTGTGAGCATATGTCTTGCACCCTCATTGATCCAATATGCTTGCATTTGAACCTTAGCATTCATGCTATAGGAATTCATGCCATTGGTGTTCATTCCAAGTGACTTTGTGCTCTAGATCCCTGCTAGGCTAGTGTGCTCATGGGCACTCACCCTCTCTACTCCTACTAGGCTACTATGCTCACGGGTTTGGATGATTCATGTTGAAGTTGTGCGTTAATTCTAGGGATGAGGTCCCTCATTTGTAGCCTCACTTGGAGCAAGCTGGGTTAAAAAAAACTCTCCTCACCAAGTAAAAAAATTAAAAAATAAAAATTCATTCGAGATCTTATTTATTGAGGAGACATCACTATCAAAGAACGACCTCGAAACTCATCCAATAATGATCTTGGTATTTACAAGGATCCAATCCTTGACCATGGAAAGACACATGACTCCAATAAGGGAAAAAATTATAACAATTTCAACTATTCATATGATTCTGTCGTGGGTCATATCAATGAAACCAATAACCAAATTACCACCATGTCCATAATAAATAAAACTCCCAAATGTGAAGTTACCACACATCAAGGTAAATTTACTCTCCAAGGAGCCCAACCAACACTTCTTCCTTCATTTGAATACAATCTCTTAAAACACCTAAGGAAACACTAGATCAAATTTCCATCCTAGAACTTATCGTACATCTCTTGCACATAAAGAGATCCTTGAGAAGGAACTTTGAGAGTCATCCATACCCACTAACATAGATACTAATCAATTCCAAGACATGATAGGGCATATAAGTTCACCTCATCACCTTGTATTAACTAAAAAAGATCTTCCATTCATCACATACCATAATCAAGCTCTATACCTAGAATGTCTTCATTCATAAACACAAAATAAAAAGAGTCATGATAGATGGTGGAGCAGGCTTTAATATACATACCCTCAAAATGATAAAATAGTTGGGATATTTTAATGGTGTTGTAAATGCATAGAAAAGTATCACAATAAAAGAATATGATGAAATTGAACATGAATATAAAGGAATAACCAAGTTTCCTATTCAAGTTAGTTCTGCCATAAAAAATACTACATGTGAAGCCTTGGACTTGGGTATCCCATATAATATTCTCCTAGGCTTCCCATGGATACATACCATGCAGGTCATACCATCTACCTATAGTTAGTGCTTAAAATTTCCCTACAATTATATTGAGGTAACAATTTATGGAGATCCTCATCCTTTCCAATATTGTAAAGGCGTAGAGGAAAAATACCATAAATATCACCTACCAAAAAATGATTCCACCTCATCTTCATCATCAGATGTAGACCCATACACCTTATCTTGATCATTTTCTACACACATTATCATTCCAAAGATCAAGGTTCAGGTCAATGAAAAAGGATATGGAGAATATGACATGAAAGGTTCCTTCTATGTGGAACAACTTTCGACTTCACCTAAATCATATGACAAACCCCAAACAATCCAAATAAAATCTATAGTTATTGTCAAATATGAACCCATAAGATTTTTATGTTGGGGAGAACTAAATAAATAAATCATAGAAGAGGATATCTCCACATGGTTATAAAAGGAAGATGAAGAATCAACTATTTTACCAATTGAAAAATATAATAAGGGTTTTCATATAATCAACAAGATGGGATACAAAGGTCAAGGAAATCTTGGAATTCATGAAAAATGAATAAGAGAACCCATAATTCTAACAAAGAGAGAAAAATATAAAGGGATTGGGTATGAGACATTAGAAATTATCTCCAGACCTTGAGTGTACCCATAGTAAGGTAGTTGAAACTTCTCCCATTGTTGAAACCACTACCAATGGTACCTTTAACGACTCCTTTATGCATGTTGCCAAATTGTTCCAAGACATATCCATTTACACCTTATCCTCCATACCATTCACATCCACCTCACAATTTAGCAACCTTCTACTCATTTATCCCCAACTCATAGATTGGGACCAACAAGGACCTCTAGTTTTGGATACATTTCAAAATGATGAAGTTATTGCAGAACTTATGGGCCTTCAATAAAATATACCATTCGAAGATCACAGAGTTGGATTTGTTATAGAGATTGATGTGAAAGAAAAATTTGGGGAGAGAATGAAATCCTTCAGTTGCAAAAGTGATAAAATAAAAAATAATAAAATGATCCCTTAATGAAAACCACTATGCAACACTATCAAATCAATAAAAAAGCTAAAAGAAGTAGCGTAACCAAAGGTGAAAATCTCTCTGAGGAACTTGAGGATGGAGGATTTAAATTTCCTACTATTTATAAGTATCAAGAGATATCCTAGTATTGGTTGAAGAATCAAAAGAAATAAAAATTCACACAACAAAGAATCCTAAGGTAACATTTTTCACCACATCATTGACATCTTAGGAGAAGAAGGATTTCACAATATTCCTTGAAAGACAAAACATCAAATTTTCTTGGTCTTATGCAAACATTCCTAGAATATATACCTCTTTGGTAGTTCACCACTTGATAATTGTAGACACCTAAAATAATATTTAATTAAATAAATAATTGTTATTTATTTAATTAATTTAACCCGTTCCCTTATCTTAATAATTAATTATATAAATATTCATTATTTATTTAATTAATTTACCCATTACCTTTATCCACCACCCTTAATTAAATAAATCTACATTTATTTAATTAATCCAACCTTTTTCCACATTCCTCTAAAATCCCCTAATCCCACTTAGGTTAATTAATCTCTGATTAATTAATCTCATCCACTTCTTAACCCTCATTATCCCATTCTCCAACTTTTTACTCCACCCAAGTTAATAAACCCTTGGTTTATTAACTCAACCCATCCTTATTAAATTAATTAATCCTCAATTAATTGATCTAACCCTCATCCTCAATCACTAATTACCATTATTTCCTAATTTTAAATTCCCTCACCTCTCCCTAAGCTTGCCACATAGTGACAAGTTCCCTAATCCTCTCTCTCACCTCCTCTCACACCTATGTGAGATCTCACCTACCCCCACTCACTCTTCCCAATGTGTACTCACACATGTGTGAGCACACCTCCCTATTTCACCCCTTTCCCTCTTGTGACACTTTTCACAAGGCTAATCCTTCTTCATTGCTTGATCCAAACCCTATCTCTCTTTTAATCTCAACCCTCCATCAACTAATCAATCCTATCCCTTGGTTCCTCTCACCAAAATTCTATATAAATGTATGTGGCTCTCATTTTGGATATACACATTATCCACATCCTTATGCTGCCAAAATATCCATTTAATCCATCTCTATCCTACCATCATGTTGCCCAAGTATTGATTAACCACATCTACTATTAACATTGGAACAAATCTGCAAGACTAGGGTGCATCTTGTGAGCTCAATCCATGAGGAGAGAAATGAAGGTATAATATCTTATTTGTGTATTTCCTTTATGCATTTCATTTATTTACCTTCATTTATCTATTTTTCCTTCTTCAATAGTATTTCTAAACACTAAACCAATGAAAAAAAACCTCATAAGATGCATCCTCAAATTGCACTATTGGTCAAAGTTGAGCTTCAAAAAAAATAGATATTAGATTCATCTATCCTATTGAGTATCTAGAATGGATATCCAATATTGTACCTTTTTTTCTAAAATCATTGGGGGCATTTTCATATGCATTGATTTTAAATATCTAAACAAGGCTTATTCAAAAGATGGTTTTATATTACCTAACATAGACATCATTGTGGATCTAATAGTGAGACATGAAATGGTTTCCTTAATGGATGATTTTTTAGGGTATAACTAGATCCACATCAAATATCAACTCAAGATATATTTCACATGTCCTTAGGGAACATAATTCCATTTGGTCTAAACAATGCTAGAACAACTTATCAAAGAACAATGACAACAATATTCCATGATCTATTTTACACCATCATGGAAGACTATGTAGATGAACTACTGGGGAAATGTATCACAAGAGAATGTCACTTAGATGTTACTGAGAAATTTTTTGACATATTATAAAAGTACCAAGTGAGGCTAAATCCTAAGAAATGTATCTTTGGTGAGAATTTAGGAATTTGATCTAGAAAAATTGAAAACAATAATTCATATACCTTTGCCAACTAATCTTAAGTAGCTATGTACTCTCCAAGACAAAATCTAATCAACTCGACAATTCATCACCCCACTAGCAGATAAATATCATCCATTCTCTCATATCCTACACAAAAATGCCACATTTAAATGGGATGAGAAATTTCAGCAAGCCTTCCAACAATTGAAATACTATCTTGATTCACCACTAGTGTTGATGTCATTGACTTAGGGAAAATATTTGATATTATATATCTTTGCCACAATAGCAGTATTGGGAACTCTTCTTGAATAACATGACGATGTTGGGAAACAGATGTTAGTAAAAGGTTGTCCAACAAAGCTCTTTAATTAGTAAAGAGCTTTGGATACTAGTATATTCAATTTCAAAAGATCACTTATTTGAGAATAGAAGGCTTCCCTAAGGCACCATATAGGCTCCTAAAATATCCCATTGAAAAAATGGTATTTATTGAAGTGAAAAGACAACTATGTCATTCCAATAAACTCTTGAAAGATCTACACCAAGATGTTGTGTCATGCCCTCATAGTGGGAAAAGGAGTATTTTCTTATCCTTCCTCCCAATATGCAAAAATTTTAGATATGGAGATGCATTTTTTATCATATGGGGTTCTATCATTCCAAGAAGCACTTTGATCCTTATAATAAATTAAGGAAGAATATAAGGAGGCCATTTAGGCATAAGAAGAAATTTGACAAAATCTGGGCCAATTTCCCAAATGAATGAGGTAAGGAAAATATGCTATTCAATGCTTCCCTTGGTTTACATCAGGCAACTCAAAGTCATGATGATACTTGATCAAGTAGAATATGATGGAGATTTGGTACAACAAGAATAATACATATTTGTGTTTGATAAGCCAATTCCCCTCCCATATTGGTCTAAGGAAGAGGCAACTCATATTGATAAGATAATGAAACCAATTCTTTCATACACTAAATGATGGGTTGAAATAAAAGCTTTTGAGTTATTGGAGCAACATATCCCATTAACTTATGACTTGATGGAATTAGATGAATTTGAGTCTTTTGAAGAATACCCTTCCGAGGATGATGATAAAGAACATGTTGAATGAGAAACAACATCATCTCCCAAAAACATAGCAAAGATAAGGGGAAAAAATCAAAGAAACTCAAAGACAACAAATTTCCCACACTAGTGGCTACAAAAGAAAAAATGATCAAACCAAGGGCTCTAAGAAGTAGGCTCCTAAAAAGGTTAAGAGGATTAAGAAGGAAGAATCAAATAAAGAATCTTCAACCACTTCTTACCACAAGATATAGTCCCTCCTTCTTATACCACACCTTCAACCCATGATTTCATACCCTCTCCACCTACCTCTAACCTCTACTCTACACAAGAAGTAACTTCTATTGCCTAGGATATTGCACCCACCATAATAACTATAACATCAAGTCTTGAAGTTTCTATCCTCATATTTTTACTTCTCACTTCCTCCATTTCACTTTCTATCTCTCCATTACTTTCATCCATACTCTCTTATCAAGTTGTGCTTCTTGTTTTTATTTCCACCATATACACCATTCCTCCTACCAGACCATCCCTATCTATTCCTTTCTACATTCTAGTTACCATTCCATCTTCCTTTATCTCCTGACTCACTCAAAATTTCCCTAATTAAGTTGCAGTTAGTATGATTTTAGATGTTAATATGCCATTATCTCGAGGAACCCTTACTTTGGAGAACTTTTCACCCAATGCAGATTTAGAGTCTGTCTCTGAAAGGAATTGCTCTAGTATATGAGGAATTGAAAGATCAGGTAAATGTTCAAATAAATTTTCCCTCTTATCCTCATAATCTAGAAGATCATGTACTGGATCAAAATGTAAGGTTACTGATGAGATGATGAAAGATCTATCTATTGATCCATTTCAAAATGAAAAATAGGAGATTGTACTTGGTTTTCGTTCTAGTGAAAAAATATCAGAAAAGGAACCACTACAAAATGCTCCAGATTAGGGTAAGGAAATAGTGAATAAAGGTAATGAACAACAAGAGACTCTTCCCTCTCCATATTTTTAGAGTCACTCAAGGAATCAAGCATCTAGGATCACCTACAAAAACCAAAAATAGCCTTCTACAAAAGGGAAAATCAAGAACATAGATTTGCAATAATGGATGCAAGATTATGGCAATATATAATACAAGATTTTAGTCATATTGGACTTACTGGATTGAAGTAGGATGTACATATGATTCCTTTCTTATAAAATTAAATTTTGAGATAGGACTAGACAAGATCTTGACATGTGTTGTAATCTTGTATAATGAGACAAATACTTCAATATTATTAAATGACCTAGGAAACAAGAATTAAATAAAAGCCAACTAGATAAGATATGATAAGATCTTATCTAGACAACTATGACTTCAAGAAAAACAACTAGGACCTAAGTGGAATTAACATATAAATAGGACCTATCTAACAACTAGATAGGAAAAGGACCTATTTACACCAACACCCCACCTTAAGTGCAACTTAGGGAGTAGATTATTATGTAAATGATGAAAATATGGGTCCCAGGTACTAGGAATGTTAGGTAAGAAATCATGCATCCCCCCAGTGGTGAGTCTCTTGGAATGGTAGAAGCTCAAGATCGAATGTTGAAGATGATCCAATCCATTGATCAACATTCCTCCCCTTAGTAAGAAAGAAAACCATGATGATATGTGTTGGGTGAATATTCTATAATCCCTTTATGGATTACAAAACATGAATTTCAACCACAGTTATGATGAGATAAATCTCTCCTCTCAGAAAGGGGAGGCTCCCTTCTTAATGCTTATTGGAACAAAAAGTAAACTATGCTAGACTTTACAATATATACACTATTTTAACCATGTATGGGGTGTGCTACATTCATCATTTTCTCTTATTTCAGAAAATGTGTGTATAATGTTCCACGGTGTTACTTCACAATTCCTTACAATTCTAAGTATAAACCTAAGCAATAAGTCCCAATATTCTCAATTAAACATAAGTGTAACCCAAGAATACCAATATAACCAAAAGACATGTAACTAGAAAACACATGAAATCACAAATTCTTTTAATCCATTCCACAAAAATATCCACATACCAAATGAATAATTCCAAGCTCAAATTCTTGACAATTCTTCACCAAAAGATATTAATAGCACACACAATCTTCAAGTAAACCATATAACACAAAGTCTATAAAACCTAGCTTGAATTTCCTCCAATCGTACATAAGGAAACACCACTTATCCAATCAATTAATAAGATAAATCAATGAGAAAGACATAAGAACATTCTCACTCATTTGAATTTGATCCAAAATAAAGGTTGGTATGCAAATTCGTCTTCTTTATTGATTGGAATTGATATGCAATTTGAACTCAAAGTTTCAAAGTTAGAATACAATTTTTGTGGAACTTCGTTGCAAAAGATTCAAGGTCCCTAATAGAAAAGAACTCTCTCATATTTATAGATGAGAGCTAAGAGCTAATCTAGGAAAAATTCTAACTAATTTGACTTATTCAACGACATAGTCCTTTTTGACTTAGGAATAGTGTTGTTCTTACATGTAGTTGCATCAGTACAATATGACATGTAAATATCTCAACGCCTATTTACATAATGCATGTGAAAAAGCATAAAAAATTAACTAACTCTGGAAATACAAAAAGATTATTGTTCCATGCTTTGAGCTTGGAAATCCTCATATTTATTTAGGATCTCCTGCATCACTATCTCATATGGTCCTGAAGTGTAAGCGATGATAGTATGGAATTTTGTGATAGAATTTTTCACAAAATAACAAGCATGTTTGCATCGATCCATATGTGTCTTGAGATTATCCAAGGTTAGTTGTATATCACATGGGGTGTCCATAGAAGCCACTAAAAATGCTTCATCTTCAACCTGTTTCTGGATTGCTTCTTTAAAATCTTGAATAATCTCACTAGCTAGAAGAAATGTATGATCATCATCAAGAAGTTTACCAGGAAATTCTTCAATTATGTTTACCAAAATCACATAGTGCTCTTCAATATCTTCTTGAACTTGTTTCACATCCTTGACTAAGCTCTTGATGACATGTATGTGATTCCTAATTGATTCCTTGATCTCCACATACTTATCTTTGTTAGGAATGACCCTAACTTGAACTAACTTACCCATTTTTACTTTCTTTAGTTGGATCCAAGACTCAATATTTTGTTCAATCTCCTTTTTCTCAATGGAAAGTGTATTCTCTGTCTTTTCTAGCTCAAGTTTCACCTTCAAAATTTGTGCAATTATTTCCACTGTAGTAGTCATAAATTGTGATCCCTGCTCAATTATTCTATCCAAAAATTCATACATAACTTTACCCTTTGAATAGTAATTCTCAACCTTTTGGACCAAAGCTTCTTCTATGCTCATTGCAACAGGTTCTACAACCTCATAAGATTTTGTAATCCTTCTTAACACAAAGTTTTTTCCACCTCTACATACTTATATCTAGACTTATATCATTTTGTGTGTGATTTTCCCCAATTCAATTCTTGTAATGGTATAATCCTCTATGTTAATTTCCTCGTTATCTTTGCCTTGAGGAGGTTCTACCACCTCTACATACTTATATCTAGACTTATCCATATGTAGCCAAGAGAAAACCTTGGGCTTCTTTTTCCCTTTAGGCTTTGGTGGAGCTAACTCCCCAAAATCAAACTCATAAGGGGAAACTACCTACTTTTTCCTTTTGGGAGTTTGTGCAAAAAGACATGGAGGAAGGAACAAAACACCACTTTCTGGCCTTGTTGTCATTTCCTGGGTCACACCTGTATCCGTAGATACAAATGTATTAGTTACAATAGGAGAAGTATCAATCATCACAACACCTGGAATCTACACATTTGATGCATCCTATAGTGATTCGTTCATGAATCGATCAAACTCTAAATGTGAGGTAATATCAAAGGAAGGAGATGATAAACTAGGAATTGAGGATGGAGACCCATAAATAACCTCTACATTCTATAATACTGATCCTAAGGAAGGGGATGAAAGAATTGTATGTAATGATATAGATGGAGGTATTGTTGTATTGAGTGAAGAAAAAACCATTGCAGGTGGAGGTGAAGTTGGAAGAGGAGGAGGAGAGGTAGGAATAGGAGTTGAAGGTGTTGTTGCAACAATAGGTGATGATGTTTTGGGAAGATCTTACAAGATATTATCATGTGGTGATACTCGTATTTCTTCATTTTTCCCTTCTATTATTTGTTCACCTTCCTCTTGTTCCTGTTCTCCCTCCATAGGTTGCTCTTCTTCTACAGATGGTGCTATTCCCTTCCCATAGGTAAATGTTATCTTTTGTCCCTTACGTGTGGAAGAGGAAGGGATACTTTCTTTGTTTTTAGTTCTGAGATCTTGTTTCCTACTTGCTTGATCATCAAAAACTTCATCCTCATAACCCGTAGTGAAAGGTTTCAACTTAATGCATTTCCTCTACAACCATACATTGGTATTACTTAGAATAGGAGAAAACCTTTTTCAAATAGATGTAACCTACTTTTGGGACCATTGTATGGGAGGCAAAGGTGTGTTTTCTATTTGTTTTTCCTCATAAGCAACATTCATGATATCACCGGTATCCACTATATCTGTAGGAAGATTTGCTAAACCAATATTAGAGATTTGCTCCATAGTGAACCTACAGTAATCCATTCTCCTAATATCCTCATCATCTCTACATTCTCTCCAGATGTCCTCAACACAGTAGATATGCGTATGAATTTTATTTATCTTTCCCTTCATGCCTCTGTAGTCAAAATCTACTCTTCTTTTGAAAGTTCTCAGAGTTACAATCTGTATTTTTGTTTCTACTAATTTGGCATTAGGCACTATTTGCACCGAATACCTTCCAATGGAGATAGGGAATTTGAACTTTGGCTTATGAATAACTTGTTGATTATGTACAATGATAACTTTCCTACACAATCCATTAGTACAAATTTATCAGTAGGATACCTTGGCATCATGTAAGGATATCCTATATAGCAACCCACCCTAAGATAGGTGAAAGTAGGGAATTGTAAGAAAATCCATCCATATTTGTTCGCCACTTCCAATGCTTCATTAGAAACTCTTCTCTTTTCCAATGACGAATCAAAAATACATAATAATGGTGCAAAGAAAGCATCATTCACCCTTCTAAAGTGCTTGATACTTCCCTTAAGGGTGATTTGAGGATAATATTTGTATACAAGCACATATCTTTTGTCTCCTTCTGATGTCAAGCCTAGATATTGTCTCATTATAGTTGTAGCATATACTAGGTATGAAGTCATGTATAACTTCAAGGAAGTGTGCACCTTGATGATTTTATCATGGATTGCATCACTAATTTTTTCATCCCAGAAGATGTGCCACTTCTTCCTCCTGATAATCTTAATATACTCATACATTCATTCTTGAAATGTTGAAAAAGTTGGAAAACCTTTAACCCTGCTAAGGAGAGTAATTAAATCATTCACATTTTCCACAAAATCACTGTGGGGGAATATTTTAAGCCATCTTGCCAGATTAGGCCTTGGAGTCTTCAACCACTTGGTGTTGATTAGTTTCTTAGCTACATGATTCTTGTGATAAGTTGTTTGAGCATGTTCAACAGTGAGATATATATAGGTCCCCATATTTGGAACTTGAAAAACCATATCAAAGAAATCTACATCAAGTCTCATCATCACATGGCCTGAAGAATCTTTGACACTCCTATCTTCTCTGACATAATGAGAAGCCACTTATAGAACAAATTCAGGACAGTGAGCTGCCACTAGAAGTGAAGTAACCAAATGAATGTTGCTATCAACTACCACCTTCATCTCTTGGTCTAGAGGTTGTTTCTCTGTTCTCTTGACGAATTCATCCATGTCCATATGTCCTATCTTTGTATCCTTGATCTCATCAATTTTAGATGAAACCACCGTGGGAGGATAAACACCTTGGTATTTATACTTCATGACAACTTTCTTGCTTGAAGATGGAGATGTCTCGGTTGTCATTGAAAGAATCAAGAAATGTTGATAAATTGCGAAGAAAGCCTTGAAAAATGTCTGAAAGAGCATGAAAAGACACTGCAATGAGACAAAGGGGTTCTCCCCAACATTAGAAAAATATTACATTGAGTAAGCACAGAAGTGGGAAAAATCAAAGCAAGTGCAATGGAGCAAGCAGATGGAAGCAATGGAACATAAAAAATCGAGCGGTTGCGAGCGAAACAGAGCTTGGAAAGCATTTTTTAACATTCTTAGGTGTTAGGAAAAATTTTAGTATTTTATGCAGGGGCGTTGATTTTTAGTGCCACTACATGCCTTAGGTAGATTTTATGCAAAGTCGTTGAAAAACAACGCTACTACATAACTTGTATGGGAATTGAAAATTTTCTAAGATTTGGTGAATTTGTGCCAAATTTTAGCACTTTTGTATTTAGACTACCAAAAAAAAAGTGTAAGAGCGTTGAAAAATAGCGTTCTTGCATATCTTGGAAGAACTTCATTGTTGGCATGGTTGTTGAAAAACAGCGACATTACAAACTTGACTTAGGATAACCTTAAGGTGTAGGTAGGAATGGTTGTAGGGAAAATGGGGGTAAGTATACTTTGCTTCATCGACATTTTTTACCGATGATGCAAAAGTTGGCATCATTTCATATGTATAATTGATGTAACAGCAAAAAACTTGGTCAGTTCAAAAAATATTGAACACTTGGTTTACATACACCCAATCAGTGAAAACCTTTAATTAAATAGGGGAAAGTCAAAGGGAACAATGACATTTCATTAAAATTTTAGGGAAATCCAAAAATTCTTGAACATTAAAAGGCATAAACCTAAGCTAAGAAACCCTAGATAAAAACAAAGAATGGCAAGAAAAACACAAGCCTGATTTAAAGAATGACACATAAAATACAATACGAAGGAAAACAACACTCGAATGACAATCATAAACAGAACCAACACAGAGATAACAACTTATATTTACAAAAGAAAACCCTAGATGTTCAACAAATGATAAAAACAAGCTGAAGGAAAAAGAAATGAACATACCCGAAGATAGGAATAAAACCCTGTTGAATCCACTTGAAATCCTATGGAAAACTAAAATCAAAGGTTTCAATCGAACTCGCTAAGAGAAAGAATGTTGAATAAACACAAATGGAAACTAAAAACAATTTGAAAAGCTTTAAAAATGATTTAATGAAAATGCATTAATGAACTAGGCATTCATTAATGCTCAAATATGTGAAGGTAGGACATGTGCATTAGCTTTGAAAAACAACGCTAGTGCAACATTTAAATTTTTTGACAATCATGCAAAGGTGTTGAAAAATAGCGCCGGTGCATGTCAAAACCACACCCCATGTAGGAGCGCTGAAAAACAGCGCCCCTACATGGGCCAAAAATTTTCTAACACTAGAAAAACCAAGAAGTGAGAAAATACTCATTTCAAAGGTTTTTGAAAGATGAAATGAGGCAAGCACTCGAGAGGATGATTCGAGACTCACGACCACACACAAAGGAAAATGAAATTATGCCTCATTTTATGTGCTTAGAATCCATGGGACTATGAAATAGACAAGTTTTGTAGGGGTTATCTCGTGAATAAAGTGTAGCTAGATTCAAGGATAATGGCTAGCTCTAGCTGGGAGCTTCCTTTGGTCGTTCTTTGAAACGATCGAAGGGAGAAGAAATTCAGTCTCTAAGTGCCTTCATCCATCCATTGGGCATAGAGACAGGAGACAAAAAAAAATAGACTCATTTGAAAAGACTCAAAAATAAAAAGATACAAAGACCATACAATTATTTACAAACACATCTATTGCCTCATTGAGTAAAGTGTTTTAGATGTTTCCCACTATGTGGAAGTGAGAACAGTGTACCATCTTCGTATACAAGAAGAAAATTGTTTTCATTGCAAAGTTGATGAATCTTGAATGGACCTATCCACAGTGAATCAAATTTCTCGTGCATGCCTTTTGGTTCTCTTCATTGGTCCCATGAGAGAACTAGATCTCCAACTTGGAAATCTCGAGACTTTGCCTTCTTTTTGAAAAGATTCTTTACCTATTCTTGGTGTTATGTGATACAGTTCACCACTTGAACACGCGTCTCCTCCAATTCAGAGAGATACATAATATGCTTATCAACTGAGTTGTCAAAAGTCTCATCCTCAATGGACTTAGCCAACTTGAGGGTGGGCAATTCCAATGTGATTGGAATCTTTGCATTTAACCCATAAAGGAGTTGAAATGGTGACATACCTATTGCATGCTTGGGGGTAATTTTTTCAACCCACAAAGCATCATACAATGCCTTGTGCCATAACCGTCGATTCTTATCAACCAACTTACAGATGATAGTAACCAAATTCTTGTTGTTGGATTCAACTTGACCATTACCTTGAGGGTAATAATTTGATGAATGTGACAATATGATTCCATGTTCAAAACAAAACTATGTAATCTCACTGATGAGAACGCAATGGCATTGTCTCTTACAAATTTTTTTGGCACACCAAACTTAGAAATGATATTTTCCTTCAAGAAATTACAAACTACCTCTGAAGTAGCATGTTTCACTGGTATTGCCTCCACCCACTTGGTGAAGTAATCAATTTTCATGAGAACATAAACATGTCTCAGACTTGAAGGTAGATTTACAGCGTCAATGAAGTCAATGCCCCATTGTTGAAAAGGCTCTTCAATGACAACTAACCTAAGTGGAAGAGCATCCAACTTAGGATTTACTATGAACTATTGACATAGTTGCATCTGCACACCCAATTGTATGTATCTTGAAATAAGGTAGGCCAATAGTACTTGGCTCACAAAATTTTGTGAGTTGTAACTAGTGCAGAAAAATGTCCTCCACATGCCAAGTTATGGAAAGATTCTCGTAACTTGCCTTGTTGAGGCTTGTCAACACAACGCAGAAAAGTTCCATCCAAACTCCTTTTGTATAAACCATTGTCCCATAAGAAAAAAATTTCTACCTTAAGGTTGACTGTTCTTTTCCCTTTATGTGTCAAATGCTCCATACATTCTCCATATGTACGAAAGTAAGCGATATTTGAATACCATAAATCAATTTTACTAACGAATAGAACATTTGGAAAATCTTCAGAACTTACCTCCTCAAAATCAAAAACTTGATCAGGATTGTTATTAGCAATAAGCTGGCACAAACCTTTCCCACGCACCAACTTGGTTGGCTTTATGTCCATGTCATATTCTTGAATTTTGGCAATCCAATTACCTCTTTTTTTACCAAACTCTTGTTGCGTCAAGATTGACTTGACACTAGAATCAGGCAGTAGTGCAATGACATGACCGTTAAGTATGTAGAACCAAAAATGCTTCACTGCCTTAACCACAATGAATGGATTTTTTCCATTTGAGAATATTTCAATTATAAAATTTCAATGGATAACTCATGAATGCAATAGGAGACTCAAGCCCCTCACTATTCTGCTGCACCAAAATTGTTGAAAGTTATGCTCAAAAGCATAACTGTACATAATAAAATCCTTAGTGTAATCTAGGTAGACTAACACTGGTGCATGCACAATAGCTTCTTTAATATCATTTAACGCAACTTTACCTTCTATAGACCAATGAAAGGTAGTATTTCCCTTCATCATATTCACAATATGACGTGTTTTCTCCACAAAGTCAGGGAAAAACCTTCGTAGGAAATTCACCTTCCCAAAGAAAGAATGAACTACTTTCTTACTCACTGGTAGAGTAAGAGCTTGAATTGCCTTGACCCATTAAGGATTAATTTTGATACCCTCCTTAGACACAATGTGACCAAGAATTTTACCTTTTATAACCCAAAAAATTGACTTCTTGGGATTTAAAGAAATTCCATGTTGTCAACACCTCTCTAAGGCTTGTCTTAAATGATTAAAATTCTCTTGACATTTCTTGGAAAATATTGTTAATTCATCAAGATAAACTACAATGAACTTACCCATGACATCACATAAAGCTAAGTCCATTGCTCATTGAAACGTAGCACTTACATTGATAATACCAAACGGCATTTTGTGATAGGAAAAAGTACCCCATGGTGTGGTGAAAGCGGTCTTATGTTAATCATCTAAGCTGACTTCCACCTGGCTGTAACTGGAGAAACCATCTAACATAGAAAGCATCTCAGACCTAGTTACCATTTGCAAGACTTGATCCATCACCAAAAGAGGATAATTATCTTTCAATGATAACTGATTCAAATTCCTGAAATCCACACATATGTGAATCTCTCCATTCTTTTTATGAACTAGAAACAATATTGACCATCCACATTGAATGGTGGATAGGAAATATGATCCTAGCATTCAACATCTTTTGGATCTCTGAAAGAATGGTTCCTAAAATCTTGGGATTGTATTGCCTCTACTTCTATTTATAAGGCAATGCTCCCACTTTCAGTGGAATCTCATGTTGGACTTCCTTTGGGAAAAAACCCTTCACATCTTTGTATGAATATGCAAGTACATCAATGTATTGCCACAACAACTTGGCAAATTGGCTTTCTTTTTAGGAGTACAACACTTTTTGATGTTCACCATTTTAGGATCCACTTCGATTCCCAAGTTTATTTGCTCAACTTCATTAGATGAATCAGAATTAGACTATTGTTGCTTTTTAACATAACGATCATGTTTGTCAAAAAGTCTTTCTAGGGATACTAACCCCTTGGGAATCTTATTCCCTTTGAGCTACAAAAACTCTTCACCAATAACTAGATCAATTTCAGAGATAGATTCTCGGTGTGGAGAATCACTTCTTCAAAGTACAATTCATCAAAATTTTATGCCTTCTCTAGAAAGGCCACGATCTGGTGATCATTGTTGAAAATCTTCCAATTGTCTGAATTATCTAGAACACTCAGATGAAAAACCAACTCAATGGTGTAGGTAGAACCATGAAAATATTTGTGTGGAATCAAGAGTGTAGCTGAAACTACCAACGAATCAGCTTTGTCATTGTATTCTCTTGGGACAACAAAAATATTAAAAGCTTCAAACTCTTCTATATCATCCCAAACCAAGTTATGGTAATACCTTAGTTGTTCATTCTTTGTTTGATACAAGTTCCTCACTTGGAAAATGATGCATAAAATACAATGTGAAGGAAAACAACACTCGAATGAAAATCATAAACAAAACCAATGCAGATATAACATATATTCACAAAAGAAAACCCTAGACATTCAACAAACAATAAAAACAAGCCGAAGGAAAAAGAAACAAACATACCTGAAGATAGGAATAAAACCTTGTTGAATCCGCTTGAAATCCAATGCGCAATTGAAATCAAAGGTTTCAATCGAACTCGTAGAGAGAAACGATGTTGAATAAACACAAATGGAAACTAAAAAAAAATTAAAATCTTTAAAAATGATTTAATGAAAATGCATTAGTGAACTAGAAGTTCATTAATGCTCAAACGTGTGAAGGTAGGACACATGCATTAGCGCTGAAAAAAAGCACTAGTGCAACATTTAAAATGTTTGATAATCATGCAAAGGCACTAAAAAATAGCATCGGTGCATGTAAAAACTACACCCCATGTAGGAGTGCTGAAAAATAGTGCCCCTGCATGGGCCAAAAAATTTCTAACACTAGAAAGACCAAGAAGTGAGAAAATACTCATTTCGAAGGTTTTTGAAAAAATAAATGAGTTGAGTGCTCAAGAGGACAATTCAAGACTCATGACCACACACAAAGGAAAATGATATTATGCCTCATTTTACATGCTTAGAGTGCACGGGACTACAAAACAGACAAGTTTTGTAGGGGTTATCTCGTGAATCAAGCATAGTTGGATTCAAGGATAACAATATGTATGATCTCTTCCCATTCTTGAAAGGAAGACATGAGAAGAAAGATGATATGTGATGTCTCTAAACTATGCTCAAGTGTCTCCATGTCGATTCTAAAAGCTGACACACTCCAAACAGGCATTCTAGGCCACATTACGAAATATGTCAATCCAATATATCCTAGAGATGAATGTAGAACACAATCCAAAGAAAAATATACCTCCTCTAAAGAAAAAGAAGCCTCCTCTAAATTTTTTCCAAAGGTATCCACACTCATGTTAAACTATGAAGAATGATCATGTAGAGAATGCACAAAAGGGTCAGAGTATTCCCTCACAACAACAACAAAAAGGATCATCTCCATCAAAGGGAAGATGTATGAAATCAATGGTTTCACTCCCAAATAAAAAATGTGGAACTCAATAAACAAACCAGCAATGTCTATCAAGTACATGCATCGTGTTGACATTTCATGCCACCCTTTGATGACCCATCATTAATATCTGATTTGAGAGATCCTACATGGGCCATCTTGCATGAATTTTCCTTCCGTCAAAAAATTGGCTAAGTCTTGGTGTTTTAGGCTTTTGGGTTTTCCCTTCCCTTCATACTTTCATACCTTCTTCATCGCTTCCACTCATTCTTATTTGCCTTCCATTTTCTGCTAAGTGTTTAGGTTTCGACCATCAACCTTACCCTTTAACTCTTACCACTTCTCTTTGGTAAGCCTTAAGCCTTACCCCCAATCACCGAAGTCTCAAGGATGATTTTCAAGATTTGTCTAAGTCTTTACTTGTCGGACTTTGAGGATCGGGCTTCCGTCTTATTGCTTTCCACCTTTCAATTTTGGTAAGCCTCAAGCATACCATCCAACCTTCAAAGCCCACAAAAAGGAATTTCAATATTTTTCCAAGTCTTGGGCTATCAGACTTTGGGGTTCAATCTTCCCTCTTACTACTTTGATCTTTTCCTCGCAAGGCGTAAGCCCCCCTCCTGATCCCTTATCCCCAAAATGCCTTTTTCCTTAAATTTTCTTATGTTCAATTGTTGACCTACTACTGCTTGTTTCTGGTCCCTTAAGTAAACTCATGTCATTAACACCATGTATTGACTGGCCCCAACACCCTAGTCTTACTAGTTGTATGTCGTTTAAAATATTTGACTAAATTAGGCTATCTTGAATTCATCGGTGTTTTGGTCAATTTTTATAACTTTGTAGGTCGCTGCCTACTTTTCATAACCTTTCCTACTACCAACAAGGTTCATCTTTTCAAAGTTTTAAAGGGTTTCAGTGTCTAGAAATATTATCTTAACCTTCAAAAGCCTTG
The DNA here is from genome assembly GCA_007258455.2 of Sequoia sempervirens. Taxonomy (NCBI): domain Eukaryota; kingdom Viridiplantae; phylum Streptophyta; class Pinopsida; order Cupressales; family Cupressaceae; genus Sequoia; species Sequoia sempervirens. The sequence continues at coordinate 197,242,806 of VDFB02000002.1, read as the reverse complement.
TCTAAGAAAAGTCATTTTAGAGTTTTTCTCAAGTTTGGAAACTTGTGTCCGTCTTCAACAAAGTTGTCTAAACTTTCTCTTTCTCCACTCAATGATGATAAAAGTGATAAAGACAAAGGGTTTTCAATGTTTTATATTGGTTTTGAAACCCCCGTCAGTCGCCAACAAGGTTACTAAAACTTTTCTTTTTCCAACAAGGTTTCATTACCTAGGTGATGACCCTAACTTAAGTGAAAGATTGGATCACGTGCTTAAATGTATTTTAAGAGAAGCTCGGCCTAGTCCCATCGACAGGTGTTCATTTTTCATTGGTCCCTACCATCCCGCATAGAATAAAATATTCATGGAAATAAGTGCAGGATAGCGGAAGGTGCCACGTGTACAAATTTCAAGTTGGACCTTGCAAGCTTTCAAGCAATGATGGTGGCGGGCCCGTGAGTTGAGGGTCCTTATTGAGCCATTTGGGACAACCATGGTCATTCCTCGCCATCCTACATGCCATATCTTTAAATACCTTGGTTGATCACGGGGGTGCAGGATGATGACAAGTGGTAATGTCTTGGTCGTCAAATGAAAAAAAATAAAGGATTAAATATTTCATTAAGTATGGAGCAACATATTGAAGAGTAAAGGATGTGTATTTAAGTACACATGGCCACTTTCTAGCAAAGCAATGTTGCAAATGTTATGATCATGTTTGTCCATATTATAGAAGGTTAAAACACATGGTAAATTCACTTAAGTATGGGCGAGTGCATAGGAGGTTAAGTTGCACACAGGATGACACATGTTTGTGAAAGGAATGTGATGTGTGGGGAGCTTGTGATGGTTGTTGATCATATATCTCATGACAATCGAACATCCATGTTTTAAACTTCTATTGGGGCTATGATCTCAGGCATCCATCCACGCTCGAACAACCTAAATTCAAACTCCAATGGCAAAGCATGTTGTGTTTACAAGAGGACCTAGAGTAATGGCACAACTACATTTTCAACAACCAAATCAAATCTTGATGGCTCCAGATCATTTTTTCATGCTCCTCCCATTTTGTATTGATGGTTACGGTAGTGTAGGCATTCTCTGACTTCTAAAAGTGGATTTTTTGGTGCCCATACTCATTTATTACTACCATTTCATCCCTTTTTACGAATCCATGCACATATCCCTAATTCTATGGGGGATTTGGACACACTTTCAAGCAAACATTTATGGCAAGGGTATGGTGTGCAGGTATTGGATTCTCTAGGCTCTCTTTCTGGTGTAGATTTCATGAGTAGATCTTTCCTTGATCAAATCTCCTTGACTGCTAACCCTAGTTGGGTTAGGGTTTAGTTGTATTCATCTAAGCTATGCCTGAACTATAAAAGAAACACTTGTATTATTTTTTAGGGGTTCTTCATTTGGATCCTCTGGGGTTTTTCTATTGTGGACACTAAATCTTTGTATTCTACCATTGTAAATATTTCTTCTAAGCTTTATGTTAATAAAGTTCAGCTATTACCAATGTTATATTTTGCATGTTTGAGTAAAATGCATTAACTTTGTGTCTGAGTATGTGTTTTAGTTGTTTCATTGATGTATTATTTTGTTCTAAAGTAGGAAGAAACAAATTCTATCTTGGTGTATCACCTTCATTTCATTTCATGTTATCTTTCTTTCCCTTTTCCTTGTTAACTGTTAGAATATAGTAGTGATATGATTTTCATGTGTTAGGTTAGACCAACACATTTGCACTTAGATTAGAATAGGAATTTGGCCTTCTCCGAAGACTCAACCTCATTCGTGCAAGGTCTCACACCTTGAGGTTGTTTCCATTATGTCATTAGAACACTGAAATCTTGTTCAATAGGGTGCAGTTCTATGTGACAACAGTTTTTGGCACACCCGGTGGGACTAGAAGATATTTCATTTCATCTTGTTGAGAGAGGTGTTGCTCTCAACATTCTAGCCTTGAGGAGGCTCTCAAACAAGTACCTTTTGAATCTATGTTCAAGGGAGGACTCTAAATCAAAGTTAGTGACTCAAGTTACTACCCAAAACTTTTGGTTACAAGGCAGACCTGTGCATTCATGCCTAGAATTCAAACAAGAGCATCTTCTAGAGGTAACTTCCAATATACTCAACTCTCATTTCCTACTTCTAGGAGAAGAAATAGACAATCTTTATTTTCCAAGCTAGAACACTTGTTGCTCATACACACAAGAATTTATTCCACATGGCTTTACCCAAAAATCAACCTTTTGTATCTTTTAGTGGTGGCATCCCTTTAATTCTAGCCAAAAAAAATGATATACTAGTCAATGCCCTCAAAAGCATTCCTTATTTCACTAGTGAAACATCCACAAATCCAAAAGAGCACATCATAGATGTGGTAAATATATACTTAGTGTATGATGTAACAGAGGATAATGTGGTTGTTAGGCTGCTTGCCACTTCCCTTAAGGGTAAAGCATTACAGTGGTATAGAGGATTGCCACCCAACTCCATTCACAATTGGGATGAGTTAGGTGAGAAATTATGCAAGCATTTTTAAGATAAGAGTGACCACTTATCCCTGGTAGAACAATTGACAATGATTAGAGGGAACCTCATGAATTCATGAGTGACTTCAATTATAATTTTAGAAGACTTGGGATAGAATCCTTACCTTGGAGAAGCCTTCTCTTGAGTATGCTTTCCTATACTTTTTAAGGGCTCGTAACAGTGATGTTGTGGTTTTATGTTACCCAGAGCACATGACCTTTCCATAAGAGAAGAAAATTGTTTAATATAGGCTAGGAAGATAACTCCTAGGCCACCAATGCCTTTATTCTCAAAGCTTCCTTCACAACCAATAATAGCTCGTATCTCAGAGGCTCTTATTCCAGTGGCTTCTACGAGCCAACCTTCTAATTTTGTTGCACTTCCAAAAGATTAGGGCACCTTGCTCTGAAGTATGAATAATGATTTAGTATCAATGAAGAGGAAACAAGCTCAAAATAATAGGTCTTATTAGCCTCAATGTTAGGGTTATCAGCAAAATAGGCCACCTTATCAAGGACAAAATCAGTGGAATCATACTAAGCCCATGAATAACATATATCCACCTACTACCAGCACTACTAATGCTTTGGTCCTAGTAAAAAATAACCTATCCCAAGAGCAAGAGTTTTGTTACCCATGTGAGCAAGCTCATAATCAAAATTCTTTCCAAAATGGAGAATTTGTACAAACTCTAGTGGTTCAAAATGAAACCTCTACTTTAAGACAGCAATTTGGTACAAACCAAACAACTACTAGTAATCAAAATCATGCACATGAGGACTCCTCATTGGTCAATTTGCCTCAAGAAATTTTTTGTGGTGTAAATCAAGTAGATGATGATACAATAAATTAGAATACAAGATCAAAGAAAAGGGAAATAGAAGGTGGTGCATCTTCCATGATTGGGCAAGCATCAGTTTCTCAACAACCTCAACAAAGTGCAGATGTTGGACCAACAGGTAAAACAATAGATGTTCCATAATCAAATCATCCTACTAGTAGGCCTAAACAAGCAATGGAGCAACTTAATATCACCTAAGCAACAAGAATAGACCTTATTATTCCAAATATTCCTTCTAAAACCGGTCAACTTCCTTTCAACATAGTGAATCAAATAAATAAATCCAATTTGAATGTTACTATGGGGAAGCTCTATCCATTCCATCATAAGGGGATTTGCTACAACAGGCTTTGAAAGAGCATAAACCAATCTGGTGATGTATAAGAAAAGGAGCAGACTACTCCATCAAGCAACTTGGTGCAGCCCGAAGAAGAAGGAAGCTCTAAAAAAATCAATGAGCCACCTCCCTTCTATCTTTCTCTGATTATTAGAAATCATATAGTGCATAATTGTACAATAGATTCAAGGGAAAGTAGTTTTGTCATGCCTAAGGTAATTGTTGATCTCCTTGATATTAAAAATGAACTTGTAACAAAGGGAGTCTTACAACTGGATGGCACTGTTGTCAAAACAATGTGAGTAATTAAGAACCTAAAATTGACCTTCCATGCATGTCTTGGTTGTGATGTGTTGCAAGATATTTCATTCATAGACCTCCCTACTCATTTTTCCATTTGTTTGTCTAGAGATTTCACAGCTAAGATAGGTGGATGCTTATTTGTTTATTGGTATCACATGTTATTTAGAACTAGATATGGTACTAAAGAAACCATCAAATTTGAGCCTATAGCAAAGGATCATTTAGAGCCCTATACTCCTAGTCCAATAAACATGAATTGTACATTGCATGATCAAAAGGAGGAGTGTTCTATTCATGAGCCTGCCAATCCTATAGAGGAGGTACCTGATTGTTTGTTGGATGAATGGGGAAATGCTTTGCATTTTGATCCACTTATTGTAGCTGAAGTGGAGGAGACTAGTCTTGGCACCTATTGCATTCATGAAGAGAATGCTAATATCCCCAATCTAATAAAAACTCAAGAGGATCTAGGGGGATTGTGGTAGATGTTTTTTGATGGCTCTAGAAACAGGAATGGTGATGGTGCTAGTGTAATGTTGGTATATCCAAGAAAGGAGAAATATTACTTCTCTTCTAGGCTTCAGTTTAGTTGCAATAATAATGTTCTTGAGTATGAAGCACTCATCCAAGGTCTCCAACTTGCACAAAAAAGGGACATCAAATTGTTGCAAGTTTTTGGTAACAGTGAGTTGGTTTTTCATCAAGTCAGATCTCAAAGCTCAACCAAGAACAATCTGCTCAAATCCTAAAAACACAAGGTTTGGGATTTAATTGATGGATTTGAGGGTTTTAACATCCAAGCAACTCCAAGAAATCAAAATAAGCATGTTGATAGACTTACAATAGTTGGTGCTCAGTTTGACATGCCAACACATATTGCAAGCAAAAAGGAGTAGCATATCATGCTTATTGTAAGGCTTGCTATCTAGATAATTAAGATCACTAGAAGTTATTTGAAAGTGACCAATAGATAGTGAACTTTCTATAAGAGGAGGTAGAATTTTCTAAAAGAAATCAGTCCAAGCTGCAAAATCAATATGGTGATCAAATTGTGCAACTAAGTAGCAACAAGCTACAAAATGGTCTCATCACCCTTGAAGGTATCTTCAACACTAATGATCAGTTAAAGAAGAAAAGAATGAACTTAGCTACAAAGAAGGGCGACTTCAATTGAATTGAAATCACAAAGGGAAAGTCGATAAACTTGGGAAAGGTATGCTCTACCTATTACCAGATTTTCACCCATAGGCTCAATCAGGTTGAGCTTGTTATTTTAAATTGAGAAAATGAGGTATTCATTTTATTATCTTTCTTACATTACATTCAAATGTATAAATGAAAAAATCCATAAAGATTACAACTACAGATTATTGCATTCATACATATGCATATAACAAAAGAAAAAATTTGATCTTTCAGGGAAAAAGTAATCTTTGTTAAATGTATAAGTATACATTGTCTCATACAAGCCATGAGACTAACCTTGCCTATTCAATACAAATTATGAAAAAACTCATACATGAATAGGTAAAAAGGAAAGACAATGAATGTGCATAGAAAGAAGTAACTAGCCATTGCCTGTAAATGACTGGTCTTGACTAGTATTGTATCGTTATGTTGCTGCCTCGTGTTTTCCTGAGCTTCATTTGCATTTTCCAACTCCTTTCCGCTCCTAATCCTACACATGACAGTAAACAATGTTGTTAGAGTACACTCTAAGCAATGATTGATTACAAACATTGCATACACATTCACCTTATGCATGCATAAGCTAATCATAATGTGTATTAAATAAGCAGTCATACTGAATGTCCCAGAAGAAAAACATTGAAGCCATCGAAATAGCACATCAAAATTCACATATTTTTCTAACTTGTTTGCTTCATGTGCAGCTACAGGTGTAATCATGTCTTTGTTTTGTTCAAATCAAATGAGTGGGGTTAAATGTGGCTCCCACAAAGGTTGAGCCCAGCTCATAATTTTTGCATAACCTTTCAGATACTTCCTCATTAAGTAGTGAAGAGAATATAAAACAGCATAATCATTCAAAGGTACTGTTATAAAACAACAACAGGAAATGAATTTTGTGGTGTTCAGGTCATGAACCCATAGTGGCAATCTAAGTTAACTCTATCAAGAGTTCATACTGTTGTTCATTAAGCAAATAGATCATGACATTTTAAAGAATCTTTAAATATATCAAGAAGGAGCAAACCTGATTTTATGACAACATAAATAAGGCATGTGGAATATGAAAGAAACTGCTACACAATGCTAAGAAGTTGCCATGTTGATATGCAATGATTACATGATGAGATTTCAAGATGTGAACAAAATGAAAGCTTCAAAGAATTTCATTTTATGAAATGTCATCTGTTTGAGTTTCAAAAACAACAAAATTATTTATTGAGAAAATTCAGAATGAAGAAAATACCACAAAGCATTGTTTATTAAGAGTAAAAAAAAATGGAGTCATGGTTTTGATTTAAAAGGAGACAATACAAAATGACAGTTGCATTCACATATTGTTTGCAAGATAAGGAATACAAAGGGACGGAGTTTTGATTGTTAGAAAATACAATCCTTTGTTAGGTTAAATACAATCCTTTGATTAGGTTAAAAATAGTGGAAGAGGCCAATGACAATGGAGCAGTCATTTTATTTTCGACACAGGAACAACAATGTATCAATCATAAAGCATGAAAGCATTAAGAATATCATAAGATAAGTGGACAGCCTTTTAGACAATGATCAGTGGTCAAATATCAAGTAGTTCTATTTTATTCATTCATTATTCATGGGATGGTATAACTCTCCTAGTTTCATGAGGGATATATCAAGAAATGTGAAATAGGACCCAACTTGATGCCACCCCTTATCAACAAAATATGAAATTTATGCATCAAGTATAGACATAAGTGCAACAATGACCTTTTTTTCTAATAGTTATCTTGCTCATTGATTAGTCAAGGCAGTTTCAAGGAGTCTTTGGGAGAACAATTACAGGTGTTATGTTGAATACAAAAGCAAAGGCTTCAAGGTCGTTGACTTGTGATAAAGACAGTTTTCATGCATTTCAACCTTTAGCAATCATGAAGGATAGCACAATACGGTGAAAGATAAAGCATATGTTCAAGCGCAGATTGATTGATAAATGTCATCAGTTTTCAAAAAACTTCTTAAGGTTTTGTTTTCTATAATGGTTCAAAACCAGTAATAGCGAGATCAATCTAATCAAAAGGGGGCATCTAGAGTAAGAATGGAAACTATTGCATAATATTCTTATGTGATGAAACTAATCAGACATCTTTTCAAAGGCAGACCTGGAAGTTTATGATCTAAAGGATATGATAACCTCCTCAAACAAAATGATAGCTCAATGTTAAATCGATAACACGTGGACCAAATTCATGGGTTTTCACATGCAAAAGACAGTCTATAGATTATTATTTGTTAGTCAACTATGCTCAGATGCCTTACAAAACCGTTCATAGATGCCTATGACAACAATGTTTAACACCTGAAAAGAAAAAATGGTCGAAATCCAATCAGAGGAAATGAAGAATCCTTGAGGGTTTTCTCAAATCATGATAAACCCATTTAGGGTAAAAATCCAAACACTTGTAGAAGAAAATGACTTCAGCCATTTAGGGACAGCCTGTAGATTTCCAGCCAGCGGCCATAGAGGTTCAGAGAGTTTTTTTTTAGGAGGTTAAGCCCTTGAATCAAAGTGGTTTTTGAGTTAAATAAAAGAAAAATCTAGAATAATACAAAGAGTAAAAAAATAAAATGCATCAGAGGTACATCGCGGCTTGAAATCTCTACAAGAAAATACAAAGCCGCTTGAAGCAAATGAGCAATGAGATGCACAGAGAAAAGGAATTCATCCTACTGGTGGAATCTAAAAACACCTACAGCATTTGACGGCAACCAGTATTCATAATACATAGAAAATAGGCTCTGTTTCGAGCTTCTTCTTCTGAAAATGAAATCAAAGATAAAAAGTGTTTAGAGAAAGAGGTTACCTGAAACCCTCTATCAGAAAATGTGAAAGAAAAGCCTCTATTTTTCTAGATTCCACCATGACATATCTTCTATAGAATGCAAACAAACCCTCAGTGGTGGCGCTTAGAGCTCTTTAAAATATCAACAAGGAAAGTGAGAATGTTTGTGTTTGAGTGTTTTACTTTTAGGGTTTTTACCTTAGACTCATGTCGATGCCTTGGAGACTTTTTTGCTTTGTTTTAAAAAAAAACTTTTCAAATTAATCCTTTTCATTTTCCCTTATAATTTATAAAATGCTAAGTCTTTTGACTTATGTTTTCAATTGTTTCTCTTATGGCTGACCTGTGACCTTTATTTTTGCATCTTTTAAAAATGTAAAATATTTACCTAAAGTGATAACCTATAAATCACTTAAGAGAAAATATTGTTTTAATGCAAAATAAAGTAATAGAAGGATTCAACGCATAGGAGGAAAGGTATAAATATGCTTTGATTAATGACATGCCAAGCATATAGGAGGGAGGTTGTTTTCAATTTGCAAACATGTGGAGAGCTTTTAGGGAATTTGTACTTGCTTTTGGGAGTCTTTTAAGGGTTTTTTTATGAGTCATTATGTTGGACTTGGTCAAGGTTGGCTATTTCAACTTTTTGGAGCTCATTTAGGAAAGTTTCAGCTGCTTAAAAATACGCTTTTTTGAAGCATACGAGTTCATGGAGCTTCTCGAAACCTTTTTTAGTGGAACTACTTGGAGTAAATTGATATATTGCTTTTGTAACTCACTTGGTGAGTTAGTTCTTACTTGTTCTTTTTCTACTCTATGACTTTGGAGTCCTTTGAACAAAAGATCATATTTTGTAACTCATTTTGGACATGAAATAACAGAGAAAACCTTGGTTATCAATGATTTTGGAGGTTTTTCCTTCTTTTTCCTTGCTTCATTATGTGCATTTAGTGATTTGATAAGGCTATTTGTGAATTATTGTTATTCCCTTATAGTTTTATCTCATGTTCAGTACCTTTATGCAGGAGTTAGTTTTTGCAGGTCATAATCTGTGTCAAATTTTGTGAATGACTTATAGTTGTGAAGTCTCCTTCCTTCTAGAAATCTGAGCATCAAGACCTTATTATGAAATACTTATACTAAAACATACAAGAAAAAGTTGTGCAAGTTTATTTTCAATCATTTTAAACAAGTGTTTACAATCTAAGATTTGTATTCAAGTTTAGTTTAGGTGCATCACCATAGGGTTTAGTTTTCATTTTCATGCACTCTTTCTCCCTTTTCCTTTACAAAATCAATAGCTTTAGGTGACACCGAAAGGAAGTCGTCCTTCTCCGGAGGTTGACCTCTATTTATAAGTGACCCACAACTTTAGAGGTCTTCCCATGTTACACTGGAATTGTTGAACATCAAGTTCAACAGGGTGCAAATTTTAGTAGTTAACACTACCACTGAACATGATGTTGAAAATGAAGGTGAAATTGTAGCTTAAAACTTGTTAAACTATTATATTGTAGATTTAATTAAGTGTTCTTTGTCACAATTCTTTGTGTATGATTAATCTTTTTAGATTAATTTTACCAATTGTAGAAAGAGATAGAAGATTGTAGAAGAATAAGATAAGAAGATAGAAGTGACACAACATATACGTGGAGAAACCCTTTTGGGAAAAAACTCCACCACTAGAATCAATAGTGCTTGTATTATTTAACCTTCGAACAAGATTACAATAATATTGTATCAATTCTTGATTGATATGCTTCCTTGCCTCCAACAATCCTTCTTTACAACCTGCAATAAACTCTCATACACTTGTTGCAATTACAAGCATCCATGCATTCCATGTGACCAAGCATGAATCCACACATCCCATGCCATGCTTCAAACCCTCACACATGCACAAGCTCAACCTGCAAACCTGTAATAAATTCTGATGCACTTGCTGCAATAAATAGACAATTAATGAGCATGTAAACTCATAAGAGTTATCAAATACAAGAGCATAAATCTCCTCTAAAAAATATACGCCTAGATTGTGCAAGTAGAGTTCCACCATGTAACATGAAGTCAAAACCAAAGTCTCCTCAATTTAGGCACCCCAAACTGAACACTTAACTGATCATTGGTCAAGAAAATATCTTCCAAGATTCTCCTCAAATTTGGCGCTTAAGAATGGGCCCACTTAACTGAGCCTTGTAAATATATTCTAATGCAAAAGGTGTTAACTTAAATATGCCAACTTGGGCACCCAAGGTGGGTACAAGTCAATCTTAGTTAACTGAAACATATCTCTCCACCAATTCATGCAAACATTATGCATGGTTGATCATCCCCACTTAACCGAATGTATCCACCTGTTATCTATCATGCAACTGAAGTCATTAGTCATGCAACTCAAGTCAACTAAAGTCAACTAGCATTCAACTGAAACTAACTACATGTAACTGAAGATAACTGAACCATAATTGAACTGAACTGGACTCAATTGAACTAAACTGAACTGAACTGAACTGAATTAAACTTAACTTAATTGATACTGAACTAAACTAAACTAAACTCCACTCATGTAAATAACAATCCCTAACTTGTAGGATCTAAACATGCATTACTGAAGTGTTATCAATCCTCCAAACAGTTAACTTAAGCAAGGTAGGTTCCACCTTCCATGTGGGCACCCCATGTGTTCCTATCTTGTAGGAGCTCTTCTTGGATGCCCCCACATGTTCCTATCATTTAGGAATAATTACAAATGTCAATTTACATGTTCATTTCATTCGAATTTAATCTATTTCTAATCCTAGTGTTGGGGAACACTTTCCAAGGACTTAGGAGATACATGAAATATGTTTAGGATCGTAATTAAATGGCATCCTATTCCCAACAGTTTTCATAGATCTTTGCAATAGATACAATGATGTAGTTGCTTGGAATTATGAAGACCTAAAGGGTTTTGACCCAAGCCTTTCCCAACATATAATTGAATTAGATCCAGATGTCAAACTTGTAAGGAAAAAATAAATGCTTATAAATCCTAAGATTGAGCCTTTGATGAGAAAAGAGTTGGCCACATTGATTGAGGCTAGAATCATTTTTCCCATTAAGAAATCTTCATGGGTGAAAAACTTAGTGCCTATTAGGAAAAATAATTGGGAAATAAGGCTTTGTGTAGATTTTAGGGATCTAAATAGAGCCTCCCTAAAGGATCATTATCCCCTCCCCTCCGTGGAGCAGATTTTATAAAGAGTTAGTGGGTCAAAAATATTTTCTTTCTTGGATGGTTACTCAGGCTATAATCAAATTCTTGTCCAAGAATCTGATCAACACAAGACAATATTTACTACAAAGTGGGGCACTCATTCTTATTGTAAAATTCCTTTTGGTCTAACTAATGCAGGTGCTACTTTTCATAGAGTTATGCATATGGTGTTTCAAGGTGTGTTCAAACAAAAAATTTTGGTCTACTTGGATGATATCATAGTGTTTTCAAAATATGAAACAGACCATTTTAGTCACCTTGAGCAGGTATTTTAGCAATGCAAGGAATATGGTATTTCCCTAAATCTAAATAAATGTGTCTTTGCCACTGATCAGGGCAAATTACTTGGACACATTGTTTCCAAGGATGGATTAGTCATTGATCCTTCAAGAGTTAAATCTATTTTCGCCATCCCACTTCCCAGTCACAAGAAGGGATTACAAAGTTTCTTGGGAACAATTAACTTTGTGAGGAGTTTCATTCCAAATCTTGTTGCTTTGGTAAAGCCTCTTATCTCTATACTTCAGAAAAATATGGTCTTCAAATGGACCAAAAAAGGTAAAGATATCTTTGAGGCTATCAAACAAGAAATTGTTCAGGCTCCTACCCTTGTCGATCCTAATTATGACAAGGATTTCATTCTTTATACCTTTGGAGGTGAAGCAAGTATATCAGTTGTCCTAACATAGCTAAATAAATAAAATTTTGAGCATCCTTTTACTTTCTTTAGTGAAGGGCTTTAAGATTATGAGGTCAAGTACAACTATGTTAAAAAGCAAGCTCTTTTTGATGTTAGGGCATTGAAAAAATTCAAACACATTTTTTCTAACAACAAGATATAGCTAATGGTGCCCCATTTCAGCATTAAAGAGTTCATGTTGAGTAGGGATATCAATGAAAAAAGAGTTGGATGGATCACCAAGGTGATGGAGTATGATGTTGACATCAAAATCACCTAGCTAGTGAGAGGAAAAGGGTTGTGTGAACAACTTGCCTCGGCACTTGATACTCTTGTAAAGGGTTCCCTTGTATTATAGGAACAAAAAGCACCCAACATTGATGCCCATAGTAGCTAGGTAAATGATATGACTACCTTTTTGTAGAAAGGTAGGTATCCTCTAGGTCTAGATAGGACCAAGAGAAGACACTTCAAATTACATTCCATTCCATATGTCATAGTGGATGGCATACTTTTCAGAAAGGATTTCAATGGGGTCGTATTAAGATGCATAGAGGCAGATCAGGTCAACAAAATGTTGGAAGAATTCCATGATGGCTCTTCAGGTGGCCATTTTTTTGCAAGGACCACTGCTGCAAAGATCATGAGGGTTGGTTATTATTGCCCAACCCTATTCAATGATGCTCACAAATGGGTGAGAAATTGCAAGAAATGTGCTTTCTTTTCTAGAAAGAAAAGGTTGGCTACCCTCCCTCTTCATCCCATTCAGGTTGATCAGCCATTTACATAGTGGGGTTTAGATTTTATTGACATGATAAATCCACCATCAAATGTTGGTCATAAATGGATTTTGACAACCACATACTACTTCAATAGGTGGACATAGACAATTTCCTTGAAGGAAGCCACTGATCCTTCAATTTTGGAATTCCTTGATGGAATTATTACAAGGTTTGGCATTCCTACCATCATTTCAGATAATTCCAAGGCTTTTACTAGTGCTCAAATCCTTGATTGGGAAATTAGGCATGGCATTTACTTGAAGACCTCATCTAATTATTACCCTCAAGGTAATGGCCTAGTTGAGTCTTTAAATAAAAATATCATCAAGATTATCAGGAGGACCATTGAGGAAAATCAAGGAGTTAGCATAGAAAACTAAAGATAGCCCTTTGGGCTGATAGAATTACTCCTAAAAGAGTGATTGGTAATTCTCCTTTCACGATAGTTTATGGAAAGGAGGCAAGGTTATCATTATCATTGGAGTTTCCTTCCCTTAAGTTGGCACATCAGTTGGAGTTAGAAGGAAATGATGCTATGACAGTAAGGTTGGTTGTGCTCTTAGAACTGGAGGAAACAAAGAATAAATCTATGCAAGTCATAAAAACCCATGAAGCACAAGTCAAAAGAAGCTTTGAAAAAAGAGTAGTCCATAAGATGTTCCAAGAGGGAGATATAGTGCTGAAATGGGATGTAGACAAAGCCAAAATTGGAAGACATTCCAAATTTGATGCCATTTGGAGTGGTCTGTATGTTATCACCAGCTGCAAGGAGACCAATGCATTTCATCTTTCTAGGTTGGATGGTGAGGTTCTTCCAATCTCAGTCAATGGGATTCATCTCAAACCTTATTTTTGATGAGTTTTGAGTTTCATGTACATATTAGTTAGCTACTTTATTTTCCAAGAAGTTTATTTGCACACCCTAGATTCTCCTCAAGGGAATGTACTAATTTCTAAGCTTTTCTCCAAGTACAAGCCTGCACATGTTTTGTTTTTCCCTTGGGAAGCCAAGTTTTGTTAATCCCCTTCATGAATCTATGCCCAATGGACTGATAAGGCCCCTGGATTCTATGATTAGTAGGAAATCATTCTGCAAAAATTTCCAAAAATGTTGACATTTCAAGCCTACCATCTGACCTTCGAAGCCCGCAAAAAGGCATTTCAAGATTTTTCTAAGTCTTGGGCTATTGAACTTTGGGGTTTGATCTTCCCTCTTACCACTTTCATCTTTTCATTACAGAGCGTAATGCCTCTTCCTAATCCTCGATCACCAAAATGCCTTTTGTGTTAGCTTTTCTTATGTTTGATTGTTGACCTACTACTGCTCATTTTCAATCGCTTAAGCAATGACTCATTTCATTAACATCATGTGTTGACCAGCCCCAACATCCTAGTCTTACTAGTCGTATCCCATTTGAAATATTTGATTAAATTTGGCTAAGTCTTGAAGTTGTTAGTCTTTTGGTCAATTTTTATAACTTTGTCAGTCATCGCCTAGGTTTTCATAACCTTTCCTACTCCCAACAAGGTTCATCTTTACAAAGTTCTAAAGTATGTCAGTAGCTAGAAGTGTTATCTTAACCTTCAAAAGCCTTTTCTAAGAAAAGTTGAGTCATTATTGAAGTTTTGCTCAAGTTTGGAAATTTGCATCAGTCTCTAATGAAGTTGTCTAAACTTTCTCTTTCTTTGCTCAATGATTATTAAAGTGAAAGATAAAGGGTTTTCAATGTTCCATATTGGTTTCAAAACCCTTGTCAACCACTAACAAGGTTACTAAAACTTTTCTTTTACAGACAAGGTTTCATTACTTAGGCGATGGCCCTGACTTAAGTGAAAGCTTGGAGCACGTGCTTAAAATGTCTTTTAAGAGAAGCTCAGCCTCATACCATGGACAGGTGTTCATTTTTCATTGGTCCCTGTCATCATGTATATAATAAAATATTCACAAGAATAAAAGTGTGGGATAGCGGGAAGGTGCCACGTGTCTAGCTTTCAAGGTGGACCCTGCAAGCTTTTAAGCAACAATGGTGGCAGGCTCGTGAGATGAGGGTCCTTATTGAACCACATGGAACAATCATAGCCATTCCCCACCATCTCGCAGGCCATATCTTTGAATACCTTGGTTGACTGCAGAGATGTAGGATGATACCAAGTGGCAAAGTCTCGATTGTCAAATGAAAAAATAAATGCTTAAATATTTCATTAAGTATGGAGTGGTATATTGAAGAGTAAAGGATGTGTATTTAAGTACACATGGCCACTTTATGGAAAAGCAGTGTTGTAGATGTTATAATCATGGTCATCCATATTATAAAAGGTTAAAACACATGGTAAATCCACCTAAGTATGGGTGAGTGAATAGGAGGTTAAGCTACACACAAGATGACATGCATTTGTGAAAGGAATGTGATGTATGGGGAGCTCACGATGGTCGTTGATAATATATCTCATGACGATCGAATGACCATGTTTTAAAATTATATTGGGGCTATGATCTTAGGTGTCCATCCATGATCAAATGGCATAAATTCAAACTCCAATGGCTAAGCAAGTCGTGTTAGTGGGAGGACTTGGAGTAATCGTGCAACTGCATTTCAACAACCAAATCAAACCCTAATGGCTCCAAGTCATTTTTTCACACTCCTCCCATGTTGTATTGATGGCTATGGTGGTGCAAGCATTCTATGACTTCTACAAGTGGATTTTGTGGCACCCATACTCATTTATTACTGCCATTTCATCCCTTCTGACGGATCCATGCCCATATCCCTAATTTTATGGGGGATTTAGACATATTTTCAAGAAATCATTTATGGCAAGGGTATAGTGTGCAGGTCTTGGCTTCTCCAGGCTCTCTTTCTAGTGTAGATTTCATGAGAAGATCTTTCCTTGATCAGATCTCCTTGACAACTAACCCTAGTTGGGTTAGGGTTTAGTTGCATTCATCTAAGTTATGCCTAAACTATAAAAGAAACACTTGTATTATTTTTATGGGTTCTTCCTCTAGCTCCTTTAAGTTTTTTCTATTGCAAACACTGTATTTTTTCATTCTTCCTTTGTAAATATTGCATCTAAGCATTATATTAATAAATTTCAGCTATTACCACTATTATCTTTTGCATGTTTGAGTAAAATCCATTTGCCTTCATGTCTGAGTATGTGTTTTAGTTGTTGCATTGATGTATTATTCTGTTATGAAGTAGGAAGAAACAATTTCTATCTAGTTGTATTACCTTCATTTCATTTCATGTTATCTTTTTATCCCTTTTCCTTGTGAACTGTTAGAATAGAGTAGTGATAGGATTTTCATGTACTGGGTTAGACCAACACATTTTCACTTAGATTAGAAGAGGAAGTTGGCCTTCTCCAGAGACTCAACCTCATTCATTCAAGGTCCCACACCTTAAGGTTGTTTCCATTGTGTCATTAGAAAACTAAACTCTTGTTCAGTAGGGTGCATTTTTATGTGACAACACATCCCAAGTAGATGTAGTTGGAAGACCATGTAGATCTTACTGCATTGAATCACAAGAGGCCAACATTGTAAAAACAAGGGCATCATTAGATGCAAAAAAAGATGGAGGAGATGATATACAAGGCTCAATAATGATATCTAATATGAGAACACCCAAGTTCAAGTCACCAAAAGTCTTCTCAAAATCATGGTCCACACTATAAGTATGATCGCCAACCGAAGGAACAAATTCATCATTAGAATAAAAATTTGCAAAGGTGTACAACTAATATGGAATCACAAGCAAGTAAGAAGCAGCAAATAGAGACTAGATTCTACCAAATGAGACAATAATCTCTATAGTTAGAGAACAAATTCAAACAACAACATTATTCTTTGCAAGTAAAAGCTCCAAACTTGTATTTCCAATATACCCACACAAGGAGGAAAATACATTATTATATAGGCATATAATATGCCATATTTACATTATTTGGTATATCTTCCAAAATATCAACGGGAGATGGAAACCAAATAACAAATAACAATATACTAATTTATTGTAACCTCCTAACAACTAGGAAACTCACATTAACTTTTGACTTTTGACTTTTTATTGTTTGACATTTACATAGGATAAAAACTAATCTAAATAATACTATGCTAGTAACTTATATATATCCTATGTATACACTATGAATCCTCAACATTCTTCCCAACAATAACAACATTGGACTCTAATTCTTTCAAGAGAGAAGGAAAATCCTGAGATAGTTGATGGTGAGATATCCAACGAGCTTGATGTGGAAGCTAACCTTGTTTTCCAATAAGGTAGGAAGTGGTGGAACCATGGCATGTCTAATGAGACTTTATATCAAAAACTCTATTAGAATCAAGTGGAAGCTGAATATCGGGAACATCTGTAAGATGGCTGACATGAGGCTCAGTTTCTTGTGTTGACTCATGGTAGTGTTTGAGAAGATCAACATTGACAACATCATGGATACCCAACTGAGCTAGAAGATCAGGCTGAAAATCATTATCAAATACCTTCTGAAGAATGATGTAAGCCTATAACAGAGTGGCTTGACCTTACTATGTGATTTCTCCTGGAAACAACATTTTTCCAAGTATAACCAAACTTTATCCCTGACTTGAAAAGTATGAGGGACACGATAACAATCCATAAGTTGCTTTTTCTTTTCTTGAGTCTTCTGAAGAATTTGAACTACTTTGGACTGAAGATTTTACAAATGTTGAATGAAGGATTGGGCCTTATCTTGCAATTTTTGAATATGCATAGTGGTTGGAGATGGCAAAGATAAGGGCAACCCATATAGAGCCAAAGGCTGAAAACCAAGACATACCTCAAAAGGTGAGTGAACTACCCGGTTGTATGCATGCTCTATGTGGGTTAGGCTCAAATCCCACTTGGTAGGAGAATTGTGGTGATAAATCCTCAAACTCTGTATAATATTTTACTTTTCACAACTTTGGTATGACCATCTGACTAAGGATGAAAAGCAGTGCAAAATTTAAGGGAAACTCCCAAAATATTCCATAGATATCGCTAGAAATGGCCCATAAAACATGAGTCACGATCAAAAACAATGCTAGTTGGTAAACCAAAATATCTCCAAACAAATTCAAGGAAGAGTTAGACTAAGTCGTGTGTTGAACTTGTCTTGTGACATGGGATGAACTTAGCCATCTTGCTAAATCGATCAACAACCACAAAAACACAATCATGGCAGAAAACATTCAATGGAAAGCCACTAACCAAATTCATGGAAATTCTCTCCCAAGGACATGAAGGAATAGGCAAAGGAATACTTAAGCCCATTTTTTTTTTGGTTGGTTTGGAGCAAAAACAAACTGCACATTGCTTGAGGAAATGTAGAACATATCGTTGCATATAAGGCCAATAGAAGAACCGCTACAAATTATGAAGTGTTTTTTGTTTACCGAAATGACCACCATAAAGATTAGAATGTGCCTCCTTGAGAAGAGAAGTCTAATGATCTTGAGGGACATAAATTTTATCCAACTTGTAAAGTAACCCTTCCTTGATATGGAAATCTTGAAAAGGTGTCAAATTGGAAGTTGAAGGATTTTGAAGACTTGTGTAGGCAACACCAAAATCAAGATCTTGAGAATATTGAGAAGACCATGTTTGAAATCCCAAATGAGAAGTGGACAAAATAGTTAAAACATGTGTTATAGGAGGATGACTTAAACAATATGCAACATTGTTGGTGTTACTCTTCTTATACTTGATGACCAAGTGAAACTAATGTAGATATGAAGCCCACTTCATATGTCGAGCTTCTTAAATTTTGTTCTGAGACTAAAGAAATTGTAGAGGCAAGTGATCAGTGTGAACAACTGTTTCTTTCCCCAAAATATAATGTCTCCAATACTTGATGGCTTGGACCAATGCATATAATTCCTTATCATATGTGGAGTGGTTCCTTTTAGTAGCAGAATTTTTTTTTGAATGATAGGCCACAAGATGACCATTTTTCTTTAGAACAGCTCCAAGTGCATACTGTGAAGCATATGTCTCAATCTCAAAAGGATATATGAGAGATTTGGTAGAACAAGAACAAGTGTTGAACATAATTTTTCTTTAAATGTGTTGCAAGCATGTGAGTGAATTTTTGTTCACTTGAATACAACATTTGTCTTTGCTAATTCGTGCAAAGGTGCATCAATATCTAAGTAATGTAGGATGAACTTGCGGTAGAAGTTGGAAAGACCAAGAAAACTCCTCAATTCAATGAGATTTGAAGAAGTAGGCCACTTGAGAAGAAGTTCCACTTTTGTAGGATCAACATGAATTCCATGTGCATCAATGACAAATCCAAGATAGGAGATGGATGTCTGACCAAAAGAACACTTAGGAAAGTTGGCATACAAATTGTTCTGTTGAAGTGTATGAAGAACATGTTCCAAATGTTGAAGATGGACTTTATAAGTGTGAGAAAAGAAAAGAATATCATCTAAGTAGATGATAATAATTTTTCCAAACAATCATGAAATACCTCATGCATCAGTCTCATGAAAGTGGCAAGACCATTGGTGAGACCAAATGGCATCACAAGCTACTCAAAAAGACTCATTTTAGTGATAGAAAGCCTTGCTGGTCACAGCGTAAATTACAGTCCACATAGATTTCCAGTCCAAGCAACTCACTCTCAAAGTTCATAAGAAGTTCAGGATTAAAATCAAAACAAAGTCTAGAACTTGATCATTCACTGTCCAAGATAAGAAGAACAAATGCAGTCTTTGTTCCCAATGGCTTATGTCAATTACATATAGTTTAATCTTTGAATCAGCATTCCATTCATTCTCAAAAGTGTACATTGCACATCACAAATTACTTCAACAAAGACCTCAATGTTCTACCTGAATGTGTGCTCCTTTTGTCTCTATTCGACCTTCAAGGGTCAGCCAAGAACATAGACATTCCAACTCCTTATTCCCTCTACTGTCAGACGCTCTTCATTCATGTTCTCTTTTCTCTTTTCTTTCAGCACCCAACCCCTATTTCAACGTCCCTTCTTCTTCAAATATTTGTTGATCCTTCTCAACTCTCGACACCAACAATTACCCCATATGCTAACTATCGATTGTCAAGAAGGGTCAATCATGAAGCTTAACAGACATTAAGAAACAAACACACTAAAAACAAAAACTAAATCTATCAAAAGAAATAAATTATAAATGGAAAAGAGAGAGGAGAGTGATGCCCTACATCAGACTCCCCGACTAGGAAAAATTTCATGAGCTCTTGCTCATGAGATCTACAACTGAATAACCCAATCGAGAGAGCTCAGATTTGGTGAGCCAAGAAGCATCTTCCACTGGATGATCACTCCACTTCACCAGATATCTGAGGTACTCATGTCTTTGGGTTTTCTTCCACAGCTATGTATCAAGAAATCATTTGATGTCTTGCGGAGAAGATGAAACACCTTGTTGTTTCCCAATGTTTGAAGACTCAATCTCTACTACACCATCCTCAACATCTCCCTTAGAAGGATACAAATCTGCTACATTAAAAATAGGTGAAATGCCAAGGTCTAAAGGTAGAGATATTTCATATGCATTATTTGAAAACCTTCTGAGAACTTTGTAGGGTCCTAAATTTTTCATTTTCAATTTGTTATATTCTCCTTTAGGAAATCTTTCCTTCCAAAGGTGATCCAATACAAGGTCTCCAACCTAAAAATGTATCTCTCTCTTCTTCTTATCAACATGTTGTTTATATTGTTGATTATGTTCTTCTATATTTGTTTTGACCTTTTCATGGAGATCATGGATGAGTTTAGCAAATTCTTCACCTTTTTCACTTCGCCTTTCCATACTACCAAGGTCTCTCAACTCATACACCCCCCTTGGATGCATACCATACACTACATAGAATGGACTAAATCCAGTACTTTGATTAGGAGAATCATTAAATGCAAAATCAGCTTGAGCTAAAGCTAGATCCCAATTACCTGGAATTTTCCTAGCAATACACCTCAACATGTTTCCAAGACTTTGATTAACAACTTCGGTTTTCCCATCCATTTGGGGGTGATAAGTAGAACTAAAGTTCAGATTAGTGCCCAATTTCTTCCATAGGATCCTCCAAAAATGACCCAAAAACTTAGTATCCCTATTAGAGATGATACTTTTAGGAATCCCGTGCAATATCACTACTTCTTTGAAGAAAAAATTTGCAATATTAGTGGCATCACTAGTTTTCTTACAAGGTATAAAATACACCATTTTTTAGAACCTATCCACCACAACAAAAATTGAATCATTGCCTCTTTGTGTACGAGGCATACCCAACACAAAGTCCATACTCACTAAATCCCAAGGCCTAGTTGGAACTGGAAGTGGCTAATATAATCCAGCATTTTGGCTTCTCCCTTCAACATGTTGACAAACGTTGCACCTTTCAACATATCTCCTCACATCCACTTGCATCTTTGACCAAAAATAATGAGTGTTCAATTGCAAATAAGTCTTATCCTATCCAAAGTGACAAACAAGACTACCACAATGCTTTTCCTTCAACAAATTGTCTCTCATGGACCCTTTAGGAATGCATAATTTATTCCCTTTAAACAACAAACCTTCTTGAATCATATAACCCACCCATGGCTCTCTATTTCTGCAAATAGGATCGTTGCAAGCTTCAAATGCTTCCTTAAAATTTGCATCCTCTACATACAACTCTTTTAAACTTTCAAAGCCCACACTGTTAGTTTGTATTTCACATAACAGCAAATTCTTTCTACTCAAAGCGTCATCAACTTTATTCATTTGTCCACTTTTATGCTTCAAAATAAAATTAAAACCTTGGAGATACTCAACCCACTTGGCATGTCTTTGATTCAATTTGTGTTGGTTGTTGATAAACTGCAAATCATGGTTATCCATGTATACAATGAACTCTTTAGGCAGCAAATAATGTCTCCATTTCTTTAAATATTGAACTAAAGCATAGAATTCCAAATCATAAGAAGAATACTTCCTTTTTGCATCATTTATTTTCTCACCAAATAATGCTACTGGTTTACCTTCTTGACTTAAGATAGCCCCAATAGCCAACCCACTAGCATCACACTCTACTTGAAACACTTTCTCAAAATCAAGCAAAGCAAGAATGGGCTTCTCACTCACTTTTTGCTTCAAAAAAATTAAAATTCTCTTTAGCCTTCCTAGTCCATACAAACAGCCTCTTATTCCCCTTTATAGTTTCAAGAATAGGTGCTACCACATGACTAAAACTTCTAATAAATTTTCTATAAAAACTTGCGAGCCCGTGAAAGCTCCTTACCTCCATTATGCTTTTAAGTGCTGGCCAATCAAGGATGGCTTGTACCTTCTCTTTTTCCATCTTCAATCCCTCCTTTGACACCACAAATCCCAAATACACTAGTCCAGTCTGCATAAATATACACTTTTTGAGATTTATCTACAACTTATCCTCATGCAGCCTCCTCAATACCTACCTAAAATGCTCAAGATGCTCCTCCTTAGACTTTCTAAACACTAAAATATCATCCAAGTATACAATCAAAAATTTACCAAGGAATGGTTTCAAAACCTCATTCATGAGTCGCATAATAGTGCTAGGTGCATTAGACAATCCAAAAGGCATAACAAGCCATTAATACAAACCATCACTAGTCTTAAAGGTTGTATTTCATTCATCCCCTGATCTAATTCTTATTTGATGGTAGCCACTCTTTAAGTCTATTTTAGAAAATACATGGAGCCACTTAAACAATCCATTAAATCTTCAATTCTAGGAATGGGAAACCTATATCTTATAGTAATTTTGTTAATAGCCCTTGAATCAGTACACATACGCCATTCCCCTCCTTTCTTTGGCACTAGTACTATGGGGACAGCACAAGGACTTAGGCTTTCCCTTATCAAACCCTTCTTCAAAAGGTCCTCCACTTGCTTCCTTATTTCCTCATTTTCCATAGGTGTCAATCTATAAGCAACCTTGTTAGGAAGGATAGCCCTTGGAATCAAATCCATCTGATGGTTGATGCTCCTCATAGGAGGCAATCCACTAGGAAAATTAGATACAATAATATCCAAATGTTCATTCAAAATATCTTGCACGTCAAGAGGCAAATCATCAAGTTTTGAAGTAGTAAACACACTCCTAGGTTTAAGTACCAAAGCAAATCCTACTTCCTCATTCTTCAAGTCATGTAGAAACTCCTTACCACTTACCATCATTACCTTACTATCGCTACCACTATTTTTGTCATTTTCAAGTTCCTTCATAAGCATCAAGGTATGTTTCACTCCATCTTTCTCAATAGTATATGTGTTCTCCCTTCCATTATGCACTGCTTTCTTGTCAAATTGCCATGGTCTACCAAGCAATACTAGGCACACGTCCATAGGCATCACATCACAAAGAACACTATCTTTATAATTACCAATCTAAAAATCAACATGGGTCTGCTCATTCACTAACAATTGATGACCTTTTTGCAACCAAGATACCTTATAAGGAGATGGATGCTTAATTCTTTGAAGATCTAACTTTTCTACCATCTCTTCTACAATAATATTATATATATTACCACTATCAATGATTGGGCAACAACATTTACCTTTGGACTTACACTTGGTTTGGAACAAGGCTCTCCTTTGGACTAGTTATTGGATTTCTTTTTGAGGCTTCAACAATACCCTCTTTAGCAACAATGATTCACCTAATTTTGGTTCCTTTATGGTGAATAGAAGACCCCATGCTTTCTTGGTTAGCATGAAAAATTTGATTGCTTCTTTCAAACTTGGAATGTCCCCCTTGAGATGATTTAGATAATTCCCAACTCTCGTTTCCATATTGGTTTCCCTTAAAGCATTTTCCAGCAAACCCTCTACCTCTACCTTGAGAACCACCTCTTCCATAGGATCTTCCCCCTTTGTTTTGAAAGCCTCCCCTATCATTTTTGGCTGCTCCTCTAGAACTTCCAACCTCTTCTCCTTGATGATGTTGTTGCCCTCTACCAATTTGTTGCCACCTTCCTCTAAAACCTCTTCTTCTCTTCTTCTCTTCCTGACTTTGTTTCCTTTGCAACTTTTCCTCTGCCTTTAAGGTAATTTGATAAGCCTCTTCCAAGCTTCTAGGGTACACAAGGCTTAGATCTTGTAGACTATACTTTAGACCAGTCATATATCTAGAAATTTTCTCCACATCTTCCTCATTATGCCCTAATCTAATTACCACCTTATAGAATTCCTCTATATAATCTTTCATAGGCATGTCTTTTTGTTTCAAATTATGCAATATTTTGAAGAGATTAGTTTGATAATCTCCTGGAGGGAACTTAGCCTTCAACTTCGCCACCATCTGATCCCAAGAGTTAATCTTTTCCTTATTCTTTCTTCTCGTCTTAGTTTGGACAAAGTCCCACGACATAGCAGTGTGGCCCTTCAATCTGGTGCAAGAAAATTTCACTCTCCTTTCTTCTGCTACACCCTCATATTCAAAATATTTGTCTAATTCATTAATCCAATCGATTAGATCTTCACCATTGAGACTTCCTAAATAGGTAGGAACTTCTATTTTGGGTTTGGAACCCACATTCATGAAAATCCTTAGCAATCTTTCCTCAAAAATTTCCTAGTCTCCTTGTCCTCCCTCATTGTCTTCTCATTATTTTTCTTCCTCCTCCTCATCGTCACTTGAAACTTCCTCAGGGGTCCCTCTTCTATGTGCCTTTTCCAAGGAATGCAATCTTGCTATCAAATGTTGCAACAATTCTTCACCATGTTGTTCCCTTTTGCCTCTTCCTTAGGCTCCTCCTTTGCCCATTCTCCTTGGAGGAATTTTGTTTACTCACCAATGCCCAATCACTTTTAGGCTCAGATACCACTTGATGGCAAGCCTTGTTGGTCACAGGGTAAATTACAATCCATAGAGATTTCCAATCCAAGAAACTCACTCTCAAAGTTCATAAGAAGTTCAAGATTAAAATCAAAACATAGTCTAGAACTTGATCATTTGTTGTCAAAGGTAAGAAGAACAAATGCAGTCTTTATTCCCAATGGATTATGTCGATTACATACAGTTTAATCTTTGAATCACCATTCCATTCATTCTTAGAAGTGTACTTTGCACATCACAAATGACTTCAACAAAGACCTCAATGTTCTGCCTGAATGTGTGCTCCTTTTGTCTCTATTTGACCTTCAAGGATCAACCAAGAACACAAACATTCCAATGCCTTATTCCCTCTACAGTTGAACGCCCTTCATTCATGTTCTCCTTTCTCTTTTCTTTTAGCACACAACCCCTATTTCAACGTCCCTTCTTCTTCAAATATCTTTCGATCCTTCTCAACTGCCGACACCAATAGTTACCCCATATGCTAACTGTTGATTGTCCAGAAAATTCGACCATGAAGCTTAACAAACATTAAGAAACAAACACATTAAAAACAAAAACTGAATTTATCAAAAGAAATAAAACCAAAATGGAAAATACAGAGGAGAGGAGGAGAGCAATGCCCTGCATCATTTAGTCTTGAAAAGTGTCTTCCATGTGTTCTCTACTTGAACTCTGACTTGATGATACCCACTTTTTAGATCAATCTTGGAGAAACTTTTGGAACCTTGAATTTGATCCAAAAGGTCATCAATCCACCAAAGTGGATATCAATTTTTTATGGTGATCTTATTTAAAGCCTGAAAATCAATACAAAGGCACCAAGTTCCATCCTTCTTAAGCACAAGAAAAATTGGTGAAGCATAAGGGGATGTACTTGGTTTAATGAAACCTTTGGACAATAAATCTTGAATTTTTCTTTTTATCTCATCACTTTGAAGAATTGACTGTCGATACAATGGGGCATTAGGAAGAGATGCAATAGGAACAATATCAATAGTGTGATTGATTACTTGTTTTGGGGGAAGTTTCTTAGGCTCCTCAAACACATGTGAATATTCTTGCAACAATTTTTCAAGAGTAGTGTGTGGCTTAGACATGATGACTTTTGCTTTAGAATTATTAGATTGTGGCCATATGAAAAAAATTTCAAGCTCTTGTGCTTTATTAATTTCTTTGTGTGCCTATCTACAACCAAGTAATAGATTTATGGTAATCTTGGAACATTTTTTAAGTATTCCTTATTATCTTGTTGCAGTGTATGTGTATTTTTAAAGGCATCATAATGAGCTTTCCTATCATACTGATAGGGTTTTCCAAGAAACAAACTACAAGAATCCATGGCGGTCACATCACAAGTGACCTTATCAATGAATTTGGGACCCAATACAAAAGACATGGTGCATGTGTGTGTGATCTAAGAGGATGAACCATTATCCTTCCATCCAAGTGAATATGGATGAGGATGTGGATCCATTGGAAAATGAAGTTTTTCAATAATGGACTTTGCAATCAAATTTTCTACGAGCCATTGTCGATGATACAATCCACAAAAAAATCATGTGTTAGGTGAGCACGAGTGACAAACAAATTTCCATGTCCCCCTGAAGTAGAATGATGGTTCATCAAGGTGACTTTATTAAGTCTACCTTTCAAATCATCATATGTCCTCTCATCACCAGAAGTCTCAATGGGAACATTTTTCTTTTCCTCATCATGAGATTGTACAATTAGATTCTTCTTCTTCAACTTAAAACATTCATATTTTTCATGCCCCTTCTTTTTACAATAAGTACAAAATTTAGATTTCTTAGTAATAGAAGAAGGAGAAAAAGAAGAGGAAGGAGAAGAATTTTTCTCATTAGAAAATTTTTGTTGTGGTCGAGAACTCAAAGCCTTTGGAGGACTTGCAGAAAATGAAGATCAAGCTACACAAGATTGGGCAACCAACTTTTCTTCTACCAATTGCACTTGGTTGAATGTAGCATCAAGTGTTTCTAGGGTAGTATATTTAAAATCCCTAAACAAATGCTCTTGTAATCTACTCTTGAACTTTAATATTAGAGAAACACCTAGATCTTACACATGGAGTGTAGAGTCTAAGTTAATGTTTTGTAAACTTGGTGAAGGTCACTCAATTCAGAGGGTTAAGAAACTAAATATTCCACTTGACACTACTTAAGACTACATTAAATTATCAACCAAGGTGCATAAGCTTATGATGGTGCAACAATATATATACCTTCATGGACTCAAACTACTCAAAATAACCTACTAAAAGTTATTCTAGTTGTTGGAAATTCATAAAAAAACTATAAAATAGCAAAAGTAAAACTAAACCTTAGTTGCTATGGGTACCTACAATAACGACTGTAACTAAACTATTTCTAGTGAAAATGAACTGAAAACCTGATTGAAATTACTATAACATTTAAACTATCCTCCAGAGTTTCATTAATAGCTATACCATGCATGTTCCTAGGCATCACTCATAATAAACAAGAAATAGAATCTATAATTCATAAATAACAGTAAACTAATATTAACTATTGACAGAAATGAATAACTGAAATGAAGTGGAGAACAATACCTTGAGTGGCCTGCTCAAGTAACTGTTCCCACTTAGCTGAGCACAATCTAACTAGTAGATCTCACACATCTCATGAACTAAACTTCATTTATTGCATAAAGTAAAACATTACAGAAACTCTTGCAGACTGGATTTAACCATTTTGTAGATTCATGTTTCAACTGGAAAATAATAGATAGTACAAACTTTGCAAAACATCCAACTAACTAAACTACAAACTCAACCATCAATTATATACAAACTAAGGAAGTCTTTATTGAAAGTAACAACTAAAACCGAAATCATTAATTCCACTTCCAGATATCTAGAATGTGGTTTTAAGATCTAGACTTATTCAATTTATAACTCAAAAGAAAGAGAATCCTAAAAAGAATAGAACTCGGCCAAACAGATTACATTAAATTATGCATCCATCTGTCAAAGTTCCAAATTAGAGAAGACCTCTTCTTCAACGTTTATTAATTGTCATGACAACGTGTGCTCTATCTTTATGAATTCCTTTGGCCAATAACCATCACGTTCAACTATTTCTACAACATCCCATGTTCTCGTATTAAACGCTCCTTTTGCTACGGGTTCATCCCACAACAACTGTGCATCACGGTTCCTTTTTTTTGCTGCAAATAGGTTAGTTTCATAGAATATGTACACAAGGATAACCATTAGAATTAAGCATAACTTTCCATCAGCATTTCCATGCACATATTCATATAAACCACTTAATGCTAATATATTAAACTATAATTCCATCATCATGCTTTCAAGTCTTAGGCCTGTATAATAGATACAAAAAGGATAATATAATATGGACTATAGTCAGGGAGTATGTTCAAAAGTATCTTTAAAGTCTGATAAAACCAGTAGAAAATAAACTATTATTTGGACCTATCATTTCCCCCCAACTTAACTTTTTGCTTGTCCTCAAGCAAAAATACTAAGGATCTTGATTATTCTACAAAGAGGTTTGCCTTAGGTTCATAATTGTACTAACACCCTGATCCTGTTGAAGATAGAAACCTTGATATGTTGAAAGTCTCCTCATTCTGATAGCTTCTTCCCTCTCCAATTCATCACCCTTATTTTCAATCCAATGTGGAAATGGACAAAGGATAATGGGTGGCTAAAATGTAAGGGGCATCCAACGAACTCCTTTGTTAATACTGATTGTCATGTATTTTTGGACCCTTTGGAGCATAGCAATAAAGTTGTACACAAAATGTGGTTCCTTTTTCTACAATTGAGGAGTTAGTTCATTCCACTGGTTTTGTACATACTTATAACACTATTGTACAATTCCTACAACTAGCATTTTCATCCTTCCATAGTCTTCTTTCCTAAGTTCCATTATTTTCTTACCAACTCCCTTATGCCCAAGAAGTTTTATCCACTCATCAATAATTGGCTTTAAATCCTGAGCCTCCTTTCTCAATGGACGTGCAATAGATTTTTCCTTTTCATTATACTCTTCCATGATTTCTCCTCTAAGTTGTTCATTCCTATAATAAGAGGCAAGGGCTCTGACTTGAAGACCCCCAACAAACATTAAGGGGTTCCATTTTGTGTTATCAAGGATTAAATAATTGTGCAAATTGAATTCACACAATTGATCCAGGTCCTCTATTGTGGAAGCTTTAAATTTTTTAAGAAACTCATTTGGTTGACTCATAGCAGTTGATTGTTTACTAACCAATCTATTAAATTGGAAACACAAATACCTCTCTTGTATAAATAATGCATAAGTTATGGGTGGAGGCCTACATTTCATAATTTTTGCAGCTCTATCTACTACTTCTTCCAATCAGACTGTTGACTTATTTGATTCCATATCCTTCTTTTCCAATTCCTGTATATATTTCTCCTTTTCTTTCTTCCATTTCCCCTTTTCTTCTTCAAATTCTTTGGTTACACTCCACAATTGGTAACCCAGAGAAAAATTTGTGCGATAACCAGGAGCCTTAAGAAAAGGGGTCTTTTCACTTGGAACAGCAAGTTCCTCATTCCCTGTCTTAGTATCAGCCAATTGTGCCAGTAAATCCAACTTAGCACCGTGACCATACAACTGCAATTTTTCCTCCATTTCTTTCATTTTAACTTCTCTCTCTTTATCCTTTTGTTCATAGTTTTTCACCAACTCCTCTAGATGTTTAATTCTTTCCATTGCTTCTTGGAGTTCTTTCCTTACATTCCTTTCTTCAAGATAAGCTTCTTCTCCTCCTTCGAACTATTCATTCCCTCCATATTTCTTTGCAATAAATGGATCCTTTGACTCATAATTAGAAGTCATTATTTTAAACCTTCTCCTTTTCACAGGTGCTTTCATATCACCGGGGACATTCTCACCTAGTTCAAAATCAAACTCCACAACTGTGACATTTTCCTGTTGTTGTTCCTGTTGGCGTTGATTTTCTTGGAGTTGTTCTATGTTCTCCTTTTCTCCCTCAAGTTCCCTTGTACCTTCCTTTACAATATGTTGTTGCATGATCCTACCAGAACACCTGGACATAAGTATCTTTGCTTTAGTTTTCTTCTTCTCCTTTTTAGCACCCTTTCTCTTTTCTTGAACAACCCTCTTTCATTTTGGATCCTCTTCTTCTGGTTTAGAGGGTGTGGAAGTAGTGGATACACTACTTCTCTTTCTTTTAAACTTCTATGGCTTTGAAGAAGAAGGTAACTCTTCACTTTTAGATGGCCCTAATTCTGGTTCTTCAGATTCTGTATGTTCACTTTGGCTACAGGTAGATGATTCCATAGGTGAATTATGAGGGTTTTCACTTCCAGGCTCATTTTGGGGTTCATCTTGAATTCCCATATTTTTAGGCATTACCAGCAAATTTTTGATATCATTACACTCCTCAGCCCTAAAATCTTCCCACCTTACTCGTGGAAACTAAATCCTCATACTTCTTTTTATTAAAAGAGTAACGAAAAAATGGTGGGAAAGAGAAGTATCAAATTGTCTCCTTTGATACTCTGAAGCCATTCTTTTCAACAGGTGATATAAGAAATTGGGCACATTAACTATCTTGTTATGCCTAAGATGACATAATAACTTGAAATGGACAGTATACAACTGATTTTGTCTCCCATCACATGTAATATATCTAACAATATAAGAAGCACACCTTTCCCATAACCAACAAAGTGACATTATTTGCATACCTTGTGATGAGGAATCCAATTCCTCCCCTCTTATGCAGAATTCTTCCCGAGCAACGAATGCATCAGACCAAACCAAAAATTTTGCTCATGTCCTTGGAAATCTAGTTACTTGGGAAATAGTAGCCTCCAAAGCATCTGCATAAATTCCTTTTACCACAACTTCATCATACTAAAAAGTTTTTGCAAATCTCCTTGTTAAATCATCACTAAACTCTGTCAACTTCAAGAAATAATCAAGCCATCCAACCCTTGTAAATATAGGAAGAATAGTTGCATCCTCCAAAATTTGTTGATGAGTTATTGATTCTCTCTTGATAACATCTCCTCCCATCTTAGTTCTCTTACTACTCAAAATACCAAATCAACTCAAAAGCTCAACTCAGTCTCAACCTACCACCCTCAACTGTACTTATGACTTCAAAAACCTCAATTTCCAAATGTATACTTGCTACCACACCAAACAGATTTAGCTCAAACAGAAACCAAGCAAAGGTTCTTTCAAATTTGATAGGGTTTAATGTTCTTTTAAGAATCACAAAAATGGCAGCGGTGGAAATAGCAATAAAGACTTTACTCAAGGCTTTGCATGTCATGATTACATTAATTCAATTTTGGGTAGCTAATTCAAAAAATGTGGCAAAAAGATAGTTTAACCATACCCCCCAACTAAATATGTGAAGTGACCTCACTTCATGGTGAGGATTTAGAGGTGAAATAAACGTGAGTTGATGGAATTAAATAATTTGATATTTCACATGTGCGGAAATGAAATAAAAAGTGCATAAAAAGTTTAAAGAAAGTTTGCATAATCATAATAGTTTACCTTAAGTGCATTGATGCGAAAATAACCACCAATGGCGCGTGAACACTAAAAGAATATATGTTGTGATGGATTTGATGGGATGGATATTAAATGCAAGGTAACAAGTATCTTGGATGGTGAGCGAATACAGTTAGATAGGTGTAAACAGATGATGTGACATGGAAAAGGTTGGAAATGTACGCAAGCAATAAAATAATTATGCCACGAGATTTAGGTGGAATAGGCGAGTATAATGGAAATGAGTGTTGATAACCTTGCAATAAATACAGTGCCAAATGAATAAAATATTCTTTCTAACCTCTCGAAGTGTGCTACAGGCTCTTGCAGTGACAGGTCTCAAATATCTTAGAGATAGTGTGAAGCTATAGGTCTTTACGACATCAGGTCCCTTTAAAATATGTTGAATAGGTCCCATGTAAAGATAGTTGTGGTGTTATCATAACCGTGTAGTGTGTGCATATTTATTATGCTATGTGTGCATGTGGTAAAGCATTGAAAATTAGGTTGAGGTAACCTCAAGGGCTGAGTTGTGTAACTCAACCACTAGGTTATTAGATGTGCTTGGAATGTCCCTTAAAATAGATGTAGGACTCAGGGAATCAAATTCTATTTTAATCTCACTATGAGCACCATATTGTTGTATGAGTGAAAATATGAAGTCATCATGTTGCATTGGCTTCTTATATAACTTGAGTCTATGGCCATTGACAAGAAGTGAGAAGTAGACTACATCATTGGTATGCAGTTGTACTGCTCCATTTGGATAAACCTTACTAATTTCATAAGGGCCTAGCCACCTAGATTGAAATTCACCCTTGAAATCCTTATACCTTGAACCATACAATAGAGCCCAATCTCCTTCCTTAAATTCTTTTGTCTTGATAAACTGATCATGCCACTTTATGTGCTATTATTGAATTACCTTTGTATGATGAAGTGCTTCCATCCGGATTCATCCAACCCATTGAAGGAGTGCAACCTTTCCTTTTGTGCCTCTATTAAATCCATGCCTAAGTTCACTGTTGTCCTTAGAGTTTTATACTCAAATTCTATAGGCAGTACTATTATTTTGCCATAAACCAGCTCATATGGAGTAAACCCTATTGTTGTTTTCCATGTAGTCATGTATGCCCAAACAACTTTTGGTAATCTAGATACCCAATCTCTTCTATGTATATGCATTGTCTTGGTCAATATATTTTCAATCTCCTGGTTGGTAACCTCAACCTGTCCATTAGCTTGAGGATGATATGGGGTAGACTTCTTGTGTCTGATCTAATATTCTTCTATCAATTTTGCAATAAGGTCTGATGTGAATTATGGCCCTTGATTAGACACTATTTATTTTGGTACACCATATCTAGTGCAGATATCCTCATAAAAACTTTGCAACATTGTCATCCTTGGAAAACTGCAATGCTTTTACTTCAACCCACTTGGTTATGTAATCAGTGCATACCAAGATGTATTCTTTATTATGTTAACTAGGAGAAATAGGTCCAATAAAATCTATCCCCCATTTGTCAAAAGGAGCTAGAGCCAACTGGGGTTGTAAGGGAATTTCATCAGATCTTGTAGGTCTGCCCATCCTCTGGCAACAGTCACAACTTCTAGTATATTTAATAGTCTTTATGTAATGTTGGCCAATAATATCCTATTGTCAAAATCTTGAAAGTTGTCCTTTTGGCTACAAAATTTCCACCACAAGGTTCATCATGGCATGCTTTCATTATCTCAAACACTTCATCCTCCCGAATACACCTTCTCATAATATTATCTGGACCAGTGTAAAACAAACATCTAGAAATCCATGAATACGAGAAGCACTTATGAACCAACTGCCTTTTCTCTCTTGGAGAAAAGTAGCTTGGGATCTATCCTGACACTAAATAGTTTGTTATGTCAGCATACCATGGTGTGTGCACATTTAGAGCAAATAAATGCTCATCAAGAAAGGAATCATCAACAACTCCCTTTGATGATTGAGTAGGCAATCTAGACAAGAAATCAACAACCACATTAGCCCTTCTAGGCTTGTCAACAATGGTTATGTCAAATTCTTGTTGTAGACACCCAAATTTGATCACTCCCATATGATCAAATTTACCTCTTTATTCATCCATTATGTCAATATTAATTTTTTTAATTAATATTACACTTCCCACATAAGGTTCTTAAAGTATTTAATTTAACAATTAAACACTTTATCTACCTTTCTCCTCTCTAAATTAAATAATTACACCAATTTATTTAATTTAGTCATTTTAATTTTTTTGAATTAAAATCAATTTAAAATTCTTCTTTTCTCTCTCCTTGTCACATCCTCCTACATTTGCCACTTGTCTTTAATCTTCCATTAATTATCATAATCAAGTATTTGCACAACCTTAATCAAAGTCATTAGCCATTTTTAGTACCACTTTTTAGTCAATCCTTCCATTTACCTTTCTTGGCATTGACCCTCTTTCCTATGTGAATTTTTAATTCACTTTTATTCATCCTAGGTCTCTCTCCTCCCCATGTGAATTTTTAATTCACATTTTATCCTTCCAAGGCTTCTAGAATATTTGACTTGTCACCTCATGCACATGTGACCAATTCTCACCTTTTTGGAGACCCTCTCTTATCCATTAGATTCTCCTATGAATGTTAATTCACATTTATTTCTCCAACCACTTTCTCTTTTCCTATGGAGATTTTTGAGGAATTCCAAAACTCTTCAAATGTCATTTTCACTCTCACTTGGGGACAAGAAGCTCTTTTTTGAGGAAATCTTCTCACTCCCCAAGGTACTTGTCCTTCCTCCACATCATGTACCTCCCTTCCACATCACCTACACATCATCCTACCTTTATCCACTTCACATTCCACATGTCAAAATGTGAGGGCTTGTGAGTCCTCAACTCACCTTAGCC
This sequence comes from Sequoia sempervirens, assembly GCA_007258455.2. Lineage (NCBI taxonomy): Eukaryota > Viridiplantae > Streptophyta > Pinopsida > Cupressales > Cupressaceae > Sequoia > Sequoia sempervirens. The sequence continues at coordinate 197,208,712 of VDFB02000002.1, read as the reverse complement.
CTTCATCTTGACCTTGTTGGATAAATCCCAACTATTGAATTCTCTAGAGAATTCAAGTTTCTCTATAAATACCCCATCCTCTAAGGCATTTCTAACACTTAGCCATTTTTCAACCAAATGCTACCATTTTGTGCACTCATCTAGCCATCAATTTCACATGTTTGCATTTGCATTCAAGCACATAGTCAAGTCTTTCATTTAGTTGTATCAAGAGCCATCAAAGAGCATATAAACCAAATCAAAACCAAGGGCCAACCAAGGAGTTTCAGCTACAAAAGGGAGGTATATCTATTTAGCATCATTTTACACTTTTCCTCTTTGCATTTACAAATCTCTTAGGCTAATCTTGAGGTGTTTATTTATGTTTTTCCATTGCATTTTAGTTGCTTAGAATAGGTTAAACATTTAGATATCACACTTGCAACAATAATAGCCACCTTACAAGTATTCCACCTACCACTAGTTTTTTCATCAAATACCTAATAGTTGTATGATATGTATGTATGAACACCTGATAACCAATTATATAATGTTTGAACTTGTTAATAGCATAGACAATTGCAATCATTTATTTTTTGTTATAGTGTAGTTCAATTATGCTCCTTAGAGGTTCTTATTGATATAATAGATTGCATATTATTTAGTTCCTTCCTTCTTCCCTAGGACTGCTCCAATGGAAAAGTCAGATGCATCAATATGGATATGAAATGGAAATGTCCAATTCGGTCCTTTGAGAACCGATGCATGTGTTAAAGTTGTCTTTAGTTTTTCAAATGAACTTTAACAACCCTCAGTCCAATCAAATTCGGAATCCTTTGTTAACAAAGTGAACAAAGGTGCAACAATCTTACTGAAATCTTGTATAAACCCTTTGTAGTAACCTGCATGTCCCAAGAAGCTTCTAACATCCCTTTGCTTCTGTGGTACAAGTAGATTAGATATAATCTCTATTTTCTTTGGATCAACTTGTATGCCTTCACTGGATATAAAGTGTCCTAACACAACGCCTTGTGTCATCATCATGAAACACTTTTCATTGCTAAGAGATAAATTGTGTTTCTTGCATCTTTTTAACACTTTCTCCAAGTTACTCAAAACTTCCTCATAGGTTTCACCATAAGTGGTAAAATCGTCCATACATATCTCCATGCAATTATGTGCAAAATCAAAAAAGATGTTGAATATTGCATGTTGAAAGGTAGTTGGAGCATTACACAAGCCAAAAGGTAGAACAAAATATGCATAAGTTCCCCAAGGGTAGATGAATTTGGTCTTATCCTGGTCTCCTAGTGCAATCTTGATCTGGTTGTAACCACTGAAACCATCAAGAAATGAAAATAATTTCTTTCCAACCAAAGAATCAAGAACCTAGTCAATAAATGGAAATGGAAAATGATCCTTCCTTGTAGCAGTATTTAATTCTCTATAATCAACACAGACTCACTATTTCCCTCCTTTCTTGGGAACTATAACCAACAGTGAAACCCATTAACTATCTAAAATCGAGTATATGAAACCAACATCTAAGAGCTTTTGAAGTTCAGCTTTCACAATATCCCTTAGTGTTGGATTCATGCACCTTTGAGGCTATCTGATTCGTCTATAACCTTTATTAATATAAATCCTATGCATGCAGAGATCAGGATCAATACCTCTCATATCATGATAATCCCATGCATTTGCAACTGAGTGTGCCTGCAACACTGACTATAGAGAGTTTTGTTGTTCTTCAGTCAAGGCATTATTAATATTCAACATCTTTCTTGGCATAATTTCCAACTCCTTAGATAACTCTTGAACTGATGAGAGATCAAGGCTTGGTATAATTGGCAAACATTGTTGAGGAAATAGTAAATGAAATAATTGAGATATCTCTTCAGTAGAATTAGTAGGTACAATACTCTGCAAGGGTTCTTGGAGACATATAAGGCAGTCCTATTGTTGAGAGCTCCTACCACAATCATTTTGTATAATATGAGCAATAAGCTTATCTTCATCTTGGTCATCCAGTAAAGGGTTGCGCTCAATAGTCATTAATGTCTGAAGATAATAGCTATCTTCCTCCTCTTCACCCAAATTGGGCTAAATGGAATGTTCCATATCTACATATAGCTGAGCAGGAAAATAAAGAACCAAGTTCTTTGTTATTGTCCCATTGGATATGATCATCTTACCAGATCTGCATCCAATGAAGGCATCAGTTGTTGCTAACCAAGGCATGTCTAGGATGAGTGGGTAACCTACAAGATTAACTTTAGGTTGCAATACTATAAAGTCTGCAAGGTATTCCCATGAATCCAATGCAATAACTATATCTTCAATTATTCGTTCAGGTTTAATTGTGGATCTATCAGCTAATTGCAAAATAGTTTTTGTAGGTTTGAGGTTGATCAACTAAAGCAACTACATTGTTTCTTTTGTCATTACATTGATAGTCGCCCCCAAGTCTATCAAATTGTTCTTAACGAGAGTCCCATTAATCTTGACATCCACAATTGGACTACCAAGGTCAATGTACTTAGGGACTATAATATTTCCCAACATGATGTCTGCAAGATTTCCCAAAACATGAACTGTTTGTGGATCTTTCTTCTTTCTTCCTGGTTTCTTAAGACAAAGATCTCTCACTGTCTTAGTGTAGATAGGAATATCCTTGATAACCTAGATAAGTGGAATTTTGATGTCAACATCTTTCAATTGCCCTAAAAGGTTAGTCTCAACTTGTGTGTGATGCTTTTGCAGAGCTAGGTGTTCAGGAAATGGTGGCTTAATATTTGAAGTAGTTTGGGGTACCTAGTTTTTATCAGACTCCAAAAGTGGTTTATCAGAAGTCTCAACTACAGGTTCCTTGTCCTCCACTTCTGTAATTTTGGGGGGATGAAGACCCAACAAGTTTTTTTCCTGATCTAAGGTGGACATCACTCACCTCTACCCCATAAGTGGGGTATTGCATAGCTTCATTAGTATAATCTTGTGAACAGGCTTAGTGTTAGGGTTAGGCGTAGGTTGGCAGGTATTTGTGATGGTTTAGGTGGTTGTGATTGAGGATTTTATGGAGGCATCAGAGCTTTTTGTTGTGGTGGAAGTGGTGGTAGCATAGGTTGTTGATAATTCATATTGGGTTGTTGCCATTGCTGGCCTTTTTGCCACTGAGGTTTCCATTGATTCTGCTAATTTGGCCATTGTGGATTATAATTGGAACTCTGAAAGTTTTCTTGTGGCCATGGGTTTTGTTGTTGGTTCCAATTTGGTTGGTCTTGTGGCCATTGTTGAGGATTCTGACACTGGTTTGTATTTATTTGTCAAGGCTGAGTATTCCAAGCAGAGAAGTTTTGATTGCTAGAAGGGAAAGATGGATTAAAACTAAGGGGATATGGTGGCATACCTTGTTCCTGTTGCCACGACCTCCTTTGTGCAATGTAGAAAATTTGTCCATCATCTCCTTCCATTGGCTAGATGTTTGGTTTTTCAACTTTTTCTTGCTAGATACTAGTCACTCTTTTGTACTTACAATTGGCCTTCCTCTGCCTACAATTAGGACAGTACTCAGTGAGCATGGCTTATGCTTCCTCCTACTTCTTCTTGATATGGAGTGTGTCTAGTTGTTTTGCTATACGACTTATTATATCCTACTTCATGTTGGAAAATAGATTATTGATTTCAACTTTAGAAGCCCCATTAGAGGACTTACTTGTGATGGATGACCTCTCCCCTCTTGGCTTCCTAGAAAGAGTCCTAGAATAATTCCTATAGATTTTTAGAATTTATTCAAACGGTCCTTTAGAAATATCCCCTCCTCCAATAAGGTTGAGGGCGTCCATATTTCTTCATTAATTCCCCTTAAAAATACCAACTTAAGGGATTCCTTTGACAATTCATGTTGGGGGTTTTTCTTCAAATCAAACTGAAACCTCTCAATATAATCTTCTAGTGGCTCATCCTCCTTTTGAGACATTGAGAAAATGTCATCTCTTCTTCGGTCTAATCCTCTGCAATAGTCCTTTTACTTCTCCAAGAACTTTGTCTTCATAGTCTCCCAATTTGGGACATCTCTGCCAAGCCCCATAAACCATTTGAGGGCAACATCCTTCAGAGTAGCCTGAAAGAGCTTGAGTTGGTGTGCATCAGTAGTGTAACCATAACTTATGCACAAAACATCAAACTTAAAGAGGAAAGTATTTGGATCCTCTGTTACCAAGCCATAAAATACCAGTAATGCTAATGGTGGTATATTCTTCAACACAATTGCTCTGGCTTGATCATTAATAGGGAACTCAAAGGTTCCATGTTCTAGATCATTTGGTGGTGTGTCCCCCATTGTTCAAAAGATCCCTTCTGTAGGTGTGGAAGATGATAATGATGATGAAGTTGATGAAAATGGAAGGGCAGTGTCTACTCTTTCAACAATCTCCTCAATAATTTCAGCAAAACCACTAGTATCTTCTCTATATTAAATGTTTGAAGGGAGAAATCTTCCTTGGGTATCTCTCTGCCTCCGCATACGGTAAATTTAACTTTTTATGGCCATGGCCCTGCACAATGTTAGTAGCTTGATGTTGAAAAAGGTGGTTTCTAATAGTCCTAATACTTAAGAAGGGAAATTTAGCAATGAAAACTACAAAAATGGGTCTATGAAGTTAGCACCATCCCCGAAAACGGTGCCAAAATTGTAGAGTCTAAGTTAATATTTTGTAAACTTGGTGAAGGTCACTCAATTCAGAGGATTAATAAACTAATCAATCCACTTGACACTACTTAAGAATACATTAAATTAACCAAGGTGTGTAAGCTTATGATGGTGCAACAAGATATATGCCTTCATGGACTCAAACTACTCAAACTAACCTACTAAAAGTTATTCTAGCTACTGGAAATTCATAAAAATTGTAAAACAACAAAAGTAAAACTAAACCTTAGTTGTTACGGGTACCTACAATAACGACTGTAACTAAACTATTTCTAATGAAAACGAACTAAAAACTTGATTGAAATTACTATAACATTTAAACTATCCTCCGAAGTGTCATTAATAACTATTCCATGCATGTTCCTATGCATCACTCATAATAAACAAGAAATAGAATCTATAATTCATAAATAACGGTAAACTAATACTAACTGTCGACAAAAATGAATAACTGAAATGAAGTGGAGAACAATACCTTGAGTGGCTTGCTCAAGTAATTGTTCCCACTTAGCTGAGCACAATCTAACTAGTAGATCTCACACATCTCATGAACTGAACTTCATTTATTGCATAAAGTAGAAGATTACAAAAACTCTCACAAACTGGATTTAACCATTCTATAGATTCATGTTTCAACTGGAAAATAATAGATAGTACAAACTTTTCAAAACATCCAACTAAACTACGAACTCAACCATTAGTTATATACAAACTGAGGGAGTCTTTATTGAAAGTAACAACTAAAATCAAAATCATTAATTCCACTTCCAGATATCTAGAACGTGGTTTTAAGATCTGGACTTATTCAATTTATAACTGAAAGAAAGAGAATCCTAAAAAGAACAGAACTCTGTCAAACATATTACATTAAATCATGTGTCCATCTATCAAATTTCCAAATTAGAGAAGACCTCTTCTTTAGCGTTTATTAACTATCATGACAACGCATGCTCCATCTTTATGAATTCCTTCCGCCAGTAACCATCACATTCAACTATTTCTACAACATCCCCTATTTTGGTATTCAACACTTCTTTTGCTACAGGTTCATCTCGCAACAACTGTGCATCATGGTTCCTCTTTTTGCAACAAATAGGTTAGTTTCACAAAATATGTACACAAGGATAACCATCAGAATTAAACATAACTTTCCATCAACATTTCTAGGCACATATTCATAGAAACCACTTAATGCTAATATATTAAACTATAATTCCATCATCATGCTTTCGGGTCTTAGGTCCGTATAATAGATACAAAAAGGATAATATAATATGGACTATAGTCAAGAAGTATGTTCAAAAGTATCTTTAAAGTCTAATAAAAGCAATGGAAAATAAACTATTATTTGGACCTATGACGAAGTAGTATCCTTAATTGATTGAATTGGTAGATATAGTCTTGAACTGACATTTATCGTCCTTGTCATAGGCGTAGCCACTTGATGTGAAAATATTGCTCATAGTTGGAAGGATAGAATGTATCCTTTAAGGCTATGACAAGTTGATTCCATGTGGTGATAGGGTCCTGAGCATATTGTCGCTCAATGACCAAAACCTTAGCAACACTAGAGAGCTTCAATTTGGAAAAAGGAACCTTTTCATCATCAAAAATCTTATTGTACATGTACCATGTCTCCATGTCAAGAATCCAAGTGTAGAGAACATCAAGATCTCATGATTCGTCATAGATCTTGACTTCACATTTGGCTGGAGGTCGGTGCCTTTCAGGACCAGGAGGTTGTTGGTTTTCAAGACCAAGAAGCCACTGAATTGCAATATCATTGACTTTATCAGTCAATGTGGTTATCACACCGGCAAGTTCAACAACTCGCTCGACCAAGTTAGTGGCCATATTATTGCGAGTTAAATCCAGTGAAGCACTTTACACCTCCCAACAATATAAATAAATAAACACTATGGACCAGCACTCTACCAAACTTAATGGATGCAAATAATCAAATTGAAAGCTCTATAAGTGTTGGAATAAAACAAATTTACAAGGATATTTGAGACTCCACTAGACACAATGTGGAAAATTTTTGAAGATCAAATGCCTCATGATTTGCAAGATATGGAATTAATACTCTTTCAGATCAATTTAAGATAAATACTTTGAAAAAAAATTGAGAGAACTCAATAAAATAAACTTTAATAGAAAAGGGGAGATTAAATACCATATTTTTTTTTTAAAAACCATGTTTTTGACTCAAAACCACATTTTTGCACTCAAAACCACCAGCAAAACCGCCTATGCATTTGGATTTAGTATCTACAACAACAGCTTTAAAATTGTCATAACTTTCTCAAAACACAATGAAATTTGAAAATGTAAAATGTTTCAGAAAGCTCTCATAAAGGGGATTCTAGATCCACAAACCATTTAACAAAATATTACTTATGTAAAATGTTTTCAATGAAAGAACGACACGGGTTTTCAAAGCAAATGCACAAAAAATCCTTAAAAGAAAAGTGCTTACTTTTCAAGCAAACACCTCCAGTTTCCTTTTGGATGATTAACTCTCCTAAAATGAGTGCAAAAGCTTTAAAAATCACTTTCTATTGTTGAGAGCTTCAAGACTGATTTTTTTTTGATAAAATGGATTTGAATGATAAGTCCAAAGCCATGGATCAGAGAATGCTCTGATACCAACTAATATAGAAACAAGTAAATTAATAAGCGGGAAACAAAGATTAGATTCTACCAAATGAGACAATAATCTCTGTATTCAGAGAACAAATTCAAACAACATTGTTCTCTGCAAGTAAAAGCTCCAAACTTGTATTTCCAATATGCTCACACAAGGAGTAAAATTCATTATTATATAGGCATATAATATTCCATATTTGCATTATTTGGTATATCTTCCAAAATCTCAACGGGAGATGGAAACTAAATAACAAATAACAAATACAATAACAATATACTAATTTATGCTAACCTCCTAACAACTAGGAAGCTAACATTAACTTTTTACTTTTTACTTTTTACTTTTTATTGTTTGACATTTACATAGGATAAAAACTAATAAAAATAATACTATGCTAATAACTTATATATATATCCTATGTATACCCTATGAATCCTCAACATTTGTCCCAACAATAACAACATTGGACTCCAATGCTTTCAGGAGAGAAGGATTTTCCTCAACTATCTTAGGATTTTCCTTCTCTCCTGAAAGCATAGGAGTCCAATGTTGTTATTGTTGGGAGGAACGTTTAGGATTCCTTCAGTCTCTACATTGAATATTATAGACCAACTAAATATCCTTCAGTCTCTACATATTGATAAGAAGGATATTTAGTTGGTCTATAATACATTGAATATCCTTCTTATCAATTCCACATGCTTTGTATTGCTCCCTTAGATCATTAAACTTAGTGTGATGTATTCCTGGATGTTACCAAATTTCTTAGGATCAAGGCTCATTAGTCCATTTTAAATTTGATAGGATTTTACTTCATTTTTAGTACCATACAAAGTTTTCAATTTGTCTCAAGCCTCATGAGAATTCGTACATGATTCAATTAAAAATAAATAAATCTTGAGAAACTAGGCTACAAATACATCCAAGAGATTTAGTATGTTCAATCATCCATTTTATCTTTTTCTCATCATATGTAGGTTTAGGTACCTTATTTTTAACATATAGAGAGTGACCTTCATTCATTAGAGAATTTTATACATGTTGATTCCAATTTGAATAGTTATACGATGTTAGAAAAGGAACCTTATAATGATCCATGGAAAAAGAAGAGCACAAGCAAAACACATCAAAACAATGTACCAAGAGACCCCCCAAAATTACTCAATCAAGAATTCCCCCATAATATGATGTGGCACTTTATACATAATGTGACTACAATGCCAGAATTGTTTTCCATATTTTACAATGTCAAGATGGATCAAAGATAGAAAATTACAACAATATCTTAGAATGATATCCTCAAATTGAAAGTACACTTTCCCAATATGATCTAGATTGAAAATGAAGCCTTCCCAAGAGGTCTAATCTTCTCCAAGTTTTGGTATGTCCAAGTAATCAACTAGAATGCAAATTTGCACAAATTTGAATAAAAGATACTTGGGGTTGAATTTAGAAAACATGCATGGATATAAATGTAGAGCTCCTTAATACCTTTCAAACACTGCAAAAGTCACGAAAATTAGATAATCTGGAAAAAAATTATGAGCTTGGAGGTCCAAAAAATAAAATCTAACTTTAACCAGCAATAAAGTTTACCTAAGGAAAAATCTAAAAAATGGCTTACACCTCTGGGAAGTGCTCAAAACCAACTTTTTGTTGATATCTAATTTGTAAAATTTTGACACCCTGACAGAAAGTTATGGCATTTTCAAAAAACTGCCCTATTAGGGCTTAGGGGGAAAAAATTGGGGCCCTTAGTCAATTAGCCCTCGGGCACCCATATGACCCTATTGATGAGGTTGGCAAAAAAAACTCACCCATATTGGTGATGGTCCTAGGTGGAGCCACTAATCCTAGTGGCCCAATGGGAGGCGGTAGTAAAATGTGTCACCCCTCTTAAGCCTCCATTGAGCTAGGGAGAATCCCCTCCTCAACTAAGTCGGGATTGAGGGGCCCCAATATATTAAACAGTGATTTAAAAAATTCAAACAAATATTTAAATATTAAAAAACCTACAATCGTAAGACATACCATCTAACGCCAAAACCTATGCTAGGATGACGTAGAGTTTAGTACAATTGATGCAAAGAATATATTGTGAGAATATACTGCCCACAAGAATATTCCTTAACTGCTCTATTGACACCTGCGTACATATTCCATAGATGTAAATTTTTAGTGAATCTACCAAACCCTCAAAAAATGGCCCAAATTTTTCACCCAAATATCAAGTATTTTATATGAAAATAGGGGTTTTTAGGCCTTTTGGACTCAACCATGAGGTCTGTTTTTCCCCAATGTGTACCTAGAAAATATTGATCTCAAATCACCCTTTGATATTAAAAGGGGTTTTACAATTTTGAAGCTTTGATACCATGTTAGAGTCACTCAAGGATTCAAGCCTCCAAGATCACCTACAAAAACCAAAAAAAAACCTTTTACAAGAGGGAAAAGCAATAACATAGATTTACAGTAATGGATGCAAGATTATGGCCAATATGCAATACTCAAGATTGCAATGGTATTGGATTGATTGGATCGAATTAAGATGTACATATAGTGCCTTGCTTATAAAGGAAAATTGTGATATAGGATTAAACAAGATCTTGACTTTTGTCTTAATCATGTATAATGAGACAACTACCTCAACATTATTAAATGACCTAGGACACAAGCATTAAATCAAAGCCAACTAGATAAGATATGATAAGATATTATCTAGACAACTAAGACTTCTAAAAAAAGAAACTAGGACCTAAGTGGACTTCACATGTAAATAGGACCTATTAGACAACTAGATAGGAAAAACACCTATTTAGACCAACACATCTTGGCAACAACAACAAGTAACAAAAGAATCATTAGATCCCGAATGGCTACAATTTTTCATTGAGGTACCATCTTTGGACTTAACTAGTTTTTTGAGCAAGATTGAGCAACCAAAGGAGAAGAATAAGGAACTAATAAATTTCCACATGTCTCAAGATTCCTTGGGGCCCAAGGTTATCCATATTGCTACACCCATAGTGGATAAAGATAATAAAGAATTGAGGCTGGAGGGCTTCAATATTTCCACAATGAGTTTGGATCCCACAACAAGGATCCAAGAAATTGAGGAGTTACATGGTTTTTAAACACTATTATACAAATAATGAAGGATGAAGCAAAAATTCTTAGTTGAAGGTATGAATTGATGAACTTCAAGCTTATTATAAGTACATTGTAGGCCCTATTCAAATATATGAGGGTATTGTTGTCCCTCCCACAATTTTGTCAAGGCAAAAGGTGGACTAGATGGAGAAAATGAAATCAATGGCTCAAGCCACTTAGTATAGGCTTGATAACATCTATGATCAAGGATGGTAGGAAATTAACAAATCCATGCAAGTGTAGAAATATTTCCCTATCTTGATGAAATTTTGGATGAATGTAAATATGATGAGAAGACTTACTCCCAATTATCTCCTAAAGTTGAAGCTATGTGTAAGATACCTATGGATATTTTAGTAATCGAGACTATTTTGACCAAGGAAACTATGGTAGAGCCTAGAAATTTGATGGAAGCCATCAAATATAGAAGGGAAGTTGTAGATAAAGCTAGGCATGAAGCTAAGCATATGAAGTCTCAGATTTTGATATTTTGAATAATTGTGCAAACTTTCTATAGGTGTTAATAGGACATGCAACTAAAAAAGGTCTCCCTTATGATGTAAGTCTTCTCAAGAAGCAATGGAAGGTTTCATTATATGGATTTTCATTAGAAGGAGCCTTTTTTTAGGATACTTTAAATGTCACAACTTCATTTTTGTCCACAATTAAATATTTTCAATATGGAACACATGCAAGAAAAGCCTCATATAAAAAAATTTCAAGGCTCGTGATACATAGTGTTATAGAATAAACATAACTAAGGGTCCACCTTTATAAGATGCCACTCCTATGTTGGATGCCTTTATGATTTAAATGCCAAGAAAGGAACAATTTTTATTGAAGATATTGGGTCAAAATAAAGTGACTAATTTTGCAACATTTGTTTTTGGTAAGCCAAAAGGGGTCTACGCTTGGGAGATTCTTCTTAGGGAATGTGCTTAATTTCCAACTAGGTGTTATTTTATCTTAATTTCCCTACATGGAGGATTGTACCAAAAAATTTCCAACACCAACTATACAAAGTTACTTTTGAAAAGTCAACCTTAAAAGGTGTCTTTTATATAATGATCATGATGTAGATTTATTGGATTCAATTGGAGATAGATAATGAATATTTAATGTTGTTCCAACTATTAAATGATGATGTAATCTCAACCTTTGGTGACAGATGAATCCTAGAAATTCATTGAATACTAATTTTCCTTGCCTTCCCTATAAAAGGAATGCATTTTTCCTTGTAGAGTTCCGCATTAGTAGTAGTAGTAATAGCAACAGTAGTAATTTAAAAAAAAATCAGTTCTCAAGAATTTTAGTGTTAGAGAAGAGATCAAGAATTATTGAACTAAAACTATTTTGAAATCAATACAATAAAAAGCGTTGATTTTGGTGTTCTATGGGTGTTTCAATAGTTTTCATGGTTCAATCTTAGATATTAGATGAAGTTTAATTGTATTGATGATGAAGTGTTTGGATATTTCACAGATCCCTAGTTCATACCATTTTTAATTTGTTGATTGTAAGTTTGAACCTATTTTAAATCTAGTTCAATTATGGGAATTTGTTTAATTTGTGCTAAATTTGGTTAATGAATATTTTTAGTTTAAAAATATTTATCCCCATTGAAGATTACATCATTTCTATGGAATTTTGTGTTATTTGATTAAGCAAGAGCAAATTATTTGAGAGATTTTTTTATCTGAGACACCGAACTATCATTTTAGTTGTTCATAGGAATTCTTAACCTTTCTCTATCCCACCCTTTCTTTTGAAGCTTTTTTTAAAATATTGGAAGTAATTTGGAAAATCAAGATTATTGTTATATCATAACATAAAGATCATTCTTAGATCTTAGATCTGAAGATATACTTGGGGTTTCATATTCCATACAATCATTTCAAACCCTCATTACGTTTCCAATTGATAAAATTAAGGCCCCTTGTAAAATAACAAATACACATACAACTCCAATTATTAAGAAAATAATGGAGGCTTTGACAGATGGTGCTGAGGAGGAAAATTTAAATTTCTTTTAGGTGGGAAAGGATGTGTTGATCCATGCTATTAGATCTGGAAGTGGGTTTGTTGGTGTTAGGCTCCCAGGTGGCTATGGTGTTTATGATGTTCATTATGGTGGGTTTGATAGTGTGGTTATCAACACCCATGTGCTTGGAAATCTAGTTTCTTCACGATTGGTCATCTCGCTTTATGTGAGGGGGCCACAAAGGTTCAACTTTTATCGATAAGCACCTCTTTTGTTCCCTTGTTTTTTTTGGTGTTGATGATGGGGTTAGTATTTTCAGCATGTATTAGGGGGTCCTTTTGATTTATGCAAATGGTCAACTCTTTTTTACAATAAATCGAAAGGTAAAAGCTTATTTCCTCCTGTTTGTGCTCTTTCGAACCAGTTTTAGGTGAGTTTTCCATCTCTATTCCTAAATCTCTTATTGAAAAAAGCATTTCCCCCATGGAAATGTCTTTGGTGGGAAAAAAAATTGGCCCTAGTCCTAAAATTGATCTAGTCAAAACTTTGGTTTTCAAGAAATCAAGGACGAAAGGCCAGGCTAATGTTGTAGCGATAGCCAGGGGATTCTTCTATTTTTCATTTTCTTGTGAGGATGATTTATGTAAAGTTGTCTCAAGTGGACCATGGCTTATTGTAAAATCAACTCTAGCTCTTAAAATATGGGAACCTAGGTTTAATACGACCACTTGTTCTTTTAGCTCTGTCCCAGTGTGGGTTAGGTTATCAGGGATCCCTTTGGAATTCTAGGATGAAGATGTTTTTAAAGGCATTTCCAATTGTTTTGGGAAGCTCCTTACTTTTGATGCAATGCTTAGGTCCAAAAAATTGTCTGGTTTATGCTAACATTTATGTCAGTGTGGACTCCTCTTCCAACCTTTCGTCCATTATCAAGACTAAATCTAAATTGGGGGTTTGGGATCAGAGGTGGAATATGAATCTATTTTGTTTGCTTGTTTCCATTGTAAGAAGGTAGGTCATTGAGCGAGAAACTATTTTTGCAAAAGACAAAAACCTATTAAGAAAATTTTGGTTGAAAAAGCTTCAAGGAATGATGCTCCTAAAGTATCTCTTTCGGCCAAGGATTCCTCTAGAAAACCTATTAATGCTACTTTAGAGGGTGTTACATCTCATTCTTTGGTGGTTGAGACTATTGATAAGGACATGGGTCTATTTATCCCTCCCACTCCTAAGAATACTATCTCTTTGTCTATTGGTGGAGCGCAGTCTCCTTTTGAAAGGATGGTTACTTCTGATATAATGGCTAATGTGGAGTTCCCCTTGGACTCAACTATTATGGAAGAGGTGTTTGGGTTTAATTTTGCTTATGATGCTCAAACTATGGTTTTTGAACTAGTGAAGAAAGTTGGTCCAAAAGGAAATATGGCAGAGGAGAATAAGATTAATCCTTCTTTCACAAAGGACGTCTCTTAGTTAGATTGTCCCTTCTAGGTTGTTGGGGAGGATCTTGCCTCAGTGTTTCTTGATGATGATACTTTTATTATGGTGAAATCGAAAAGCAAGAAAAAATATAATTCACCTTCTACTCGGGGTGTTACTACAATAAATAGAATGAAGGGTGATTGTGGATCACTTCAAAGCTTGAAAAAGGTAGGCCTTCTCTACAACAAGATAGGGATAGGGAGAGTAAATTTGAATTCATTGAAGGCACTCAAAGGACCTTGTTTGAGATGTGCTCTAAAAGCACACCTAAAAATAAATAATGAAGATAATTTATTGGAATATTAGAGGGTGAAATAAACCTCATAAAAAATGATCTATCTAATCTAATTCAAGATCATAAACCTGACATTGTTATCATCCAAGAGACCAAAATGCTAGCTGAGAAAATTGAAAAGTTGAAAAATCGTTTCTTCAAATAGTGTGGTTTTCATTATAGGTGTGTGGGTGAATGGGTCTTCAGGGGGTATTGCTACTCTTTGGACTCCTGGTCTTATAAAAGGAGAAACTTTATATGTTGATTATAATCTTGTTTCTACCTAGTTTCAACATTTGAGAGATGATAAATCTTGGATCTTATCCAACATCTATGCTCCCAATAATAAGAATGGTAGAAAGAAAATTTGGTAAAAAATGAGTAGTTTCAAAGCTAATCATAGGGATGTTAGCTAGTTTGTTATGGGTGATTTCAATATAGCTTTAAAAGAAGATGAAAAAAAATGAGGATCCCAAGTGCCTCTTGAAAATAGATATGATCTTATGGATTTCATTAATGCTAATGCATTGTTGGATGTTGACCTTCAAGGTTTTGATTTTACCTAGACTAACTAGTGTGTGGGTAATGACCTTATTCAGGTGAAGTTGGATCGGGCTCTCATATCTATAGATTGGTTTGTTTCTTGATCTTGTTCTCTCTCAGCCCTTTCAAGACTAGGGTTTGATCATTTCCCCATTGTTCTAGTTGTTGAATCTCTTGGGAGATGGAAGTGTTTCCCATTTAGATTTGAGCAAATGTGGCTAAGACATTTGGATATGGATAACAATATTAGGTAATGGTGGAGTGTAAAATTTGATGGTTAAGTTATGCAAAAAGTGACTAAGAAATTATCCTTTGTAAAGATTAATGTTCAAAAATGGAATAAATCTTCCTTTGGCCATATCTTTACTTAAAATATTCCTTAAAATTTGATCTTGATAATATTCAAAAGGATATTCAAGCTAATGGGTTTACCCCTACCTCTCAAGCTAAGGAAAATGATTTGTTTTCTCACCTTCATAACCATATTGCAAAGGAAGTAGACTTTTGGAAACAAAGGTCTAGGGCTATTTGGTTGCAAAGTGGGGATAGAAACACAAAATTGTTTCATTTGTCTACTCTTAAGCATCCTGCAACAAATTGTATCAAGTCTATTCAACGCAATGGTGGTATCATTGATAAGGAGCAGGATATTATGCTTGTGACTACTAATTTCTTTTTCAATCTTCTATTAGAGGATGTTGTAATTGATCCTAGGTGTGAAGAATAATTCCTCAGTGTCATCATTTTTATTCTCTCTGAATACTCTACCAGGTTTCTAGAGGGTATCCCTTCTAAGGAGGAAGTTACACTAGTACAAAAACAGTAATAAACTATTGAAAAAACTACTAAAAACTGCTTATAAATGACTACAGTTGGTCACATGACCACTAGTAGTTTATTGCTAGTCATATATAATGCGGCCAGATTGATGACTAAACCATTTTTAGTCATTTATTGGTCATTTTGATTGATCAATTTGGTAGTATATTTAGTCATTGATTTAGTCATGCATTACTGCGATCTAGTCACTTATTTAGTCACTTTTTCCACTGTTATATTTAGTCATTGATTGTTGTAATCTAGTAACTTATTTAGTCATTTTTTATTCACTCATATATTTAACTATTCACTTATTTAGTTGTTAATTTAGTCATTGATTGTTGTAATCTAGTCATTTTTTATTCACTGATATATCTAGTCATTGATTGTTGTTAACTGGTCACTTTTTTAGTCATTTTTATTCACTAATTTTTGTGCATTGGTAGTGTATTTAGTCATTAATTTTAATCATTATTTTGATCAATTTGGTAGTATATTTAGTCATTTTTATTCACTGATTTCACTGGTCATGTGTCTAGTCATATTTATTCATTGTTCATTGATTTTTGTCAATTGGTAGTATATTTAGTCAATTTAACTATTAATTGATGTCAATTAGTAGTAGATTTAGTCATTTTAATTGATTGATATTTGAGGATTTAAGCATAAAACACAGAAATACACATTAATCATCAATTTCACACAATAAGACAACTATTGAGAAGGTAAAATCGGTGAACTTTATTAATAAAAGAAAGGTGTTCTAGTTACAACTTACAAATAGAGTATTACAATTGTTATTTTCAGTCACAAGACTGAAAATCTGAGTTATAATATTGCAGAGAAATGATTGCAAGAAAGAAACTTCTCCAAAAGAATTCTGCAATGATGGAAACGTATGCTTGAAGCCCTTCAATGTGAGCACATGCCCCTTTCATCTCTTAAAACTTCTACATGGGAAATCTTCCTGGAGCAAGCTGTAACATGTAGAATCCAAGAAGAGTGTTGATCGTGTCCCATATATGAAGCCTCTCGACTTTCAACGTAGTCAACAATAACCCAACTAGAATATTTCCTCCTTTATATGCAACATGTCATCTGATATGAGCAATAGGGCATTTCCTTTTCTACCATGAATGAAGTTGTGCCTCAATACAAACAACAAAATTAATATTAGTCTCAATTCAGAAAGAATAAAAGTGCATTGTATATTGCAAGTTTACAAAAGAAATTCCAAACACAATAGAAAGATAAATCAATTAAAAAATTGTAGCCTAGCTTGTCAACAAATGCCTTAAACAGAGTGTTCAACATAGGCCTAAAATATGCATATTGAACCCTTGATTTTAGAACCTTGTTCAAAATTTAAGAAAGATGGTATGCTCAAATTATAGAATGAAGTCGACATATTATAGAATGAAGGTTATCAACACTAACCAAACTAGAACAACATTATCAACAGAAATTTCATGGAAACCAAGCCCAAGAATGCCATCAGACTCGGATAACAAAAATGTCAACCCTGGTTCATGTGTTGTCTCAGTAAAGACCTGCACCATTAAAGAATCCATTTATACATAAATTCCAAATTAAGTTGATGAGAAAAGATCTTTGATATCCAACTGGGAAGCCTTAACATCCAAAAATTACTAACCTGATGTTTCACAACAAGTTTCCCAACTATGACATCATCTTCCCCATTCACTTTACAAGCACTGCCTAATTCAACTTTTGAAGGCACAAATACAAAAGGTACTTTCAACAACGGTAATTTTAAAACTAATGATTAATAACAAAACTTAAGGAATCCATTAAACTTGCAAGAAAACAACTACTTGAACAAATACACAAAAGTATCACCAAATGGTTCAAAACTCATCATCAGTATAAGTCCAAAAATTTGATGTTCCTGTGCAAGTTAATTAGGTTTATTCTCTTACAATTCATCAAAATTAGAAAAAAGGGTAGCAAGTCAGGGGATTTGATTGTGGGAAAACTTCACAGTTAAAAGGGTTTTGTACTATATAAAACATCATTTCATTAGTTTCAATCCCACCATTTTACCCATGTGATTACTGCCCTATATAATAAGAATCAAATTGTGTTCATTTTATTGGTTTTGATCCCTTCAATCCACCTTTGCAACATCTACATGATGTAAGGATTGCCAGTGAACAGTTGAAACATCTCAGAGGCGATTGAAAGAAATCCTCTCACAAATTAAGGAATGATTCAAGTATTGCACGACACATGGAGTTAACCTAAAAATGTTGCAATGCCCATCTGACATCTTAAAAGGTTGCAATAATGTCAAAATTCAAAATGGTACAAGGAGAGAAAAAAATCAATACCTTATCTTTGGCCAATGAAATCAAAGGATCAAGAATGGCAGGAGGATCTATATCAGCTGCCATAACTATAAACTCTGATGTTCTAAAGTATAACATCTTGGTTGTTGCAACACCCTAAACTCGTTCAATATTAGTAAAAAGGAAACCGAATATTGATCCACTGCCATATTGGATCTCACAGGATTATCCTTCACAAACAACAAATGATATATATTAATTGTTTAGCAACTTCTTTAATATCCCCATGTAGGTAGACTAAACTAAATGAGGTTGAGGGTTTGAAGTAGAGTACCATCTTCTTGGCATGTGCTTGACTTTGATCATGACTTGTCTCTTGAATGAAAATAGCAATCTAGCTACATTGTAAAATCATTGTTAGAAAAATAACCACAGAATCCTCTTTAATTAAAATAATCCTTCTAGATATTTCAAGATGAGATATTTTAGTTAATTTCTAAGAGAGCTAATTTCACTATCTGAACAGCCATCAATCTATTTATTGTATATAATTTCCTAGAATTCGGAATTTGAATGTGATGAAACTAACCATAATTACCAAATATTTGACACCAAAATGTAGTACAAAATGAATTGTTTGAAAACAAAAGTGTTTTGATAAACCAGATATACCCTTGATATATTTATTTAAATAACAAGGAAAGATCAAACTAGAGTCAGCAAGATAGCATTCATTAATTCACTTCAACAAATAATTGAAACCGGAATTCAGGCTTCAATTATAACTTCATTCTATTGATCTTCAAAAATATTTTACAATAAGTTTCAAAATTTTGCCCTGACTGACATGTCAAAAAGTGTCTTGTAAGTTACCCACTTTTAACATAAATCAAAAAGTATTAATTATCATTGTTTACATAGGGTTACATAAAACTTTAAAAGCAATGAAATATGAGAAGTGAAAAGAATTTATTAGATATTGAAGTCCACAGCATTCGCAAGATACAGAAGTTCATTACTCATCGTAAGGTACCCATGATCATTCAGATCTGGCAAGGTCCTCTCTCCATGATAGTATCTACAAGGCTTAATACTTCACTGCAAGGCCTATTCTTTTGGGGGAGCTAGATATTTCTCCTCCCATTGGTACACCATGTAATCATGAGGCCATTTATACTCCTAGACTTTTTGTGTGTTAGCCAAGTGATTCTTCCATCTATTGTCTAATAACCCTTTGGTATCTGCAGTGAATTTTGAGTACCCAACATCCAATGCAATTTTTCCATCCAAGGTTAAATTGAGGCGGTGAATATTTATGTCACCATCCTTCTATATATTAGTGAGGCAATTGGGAACTATTTTTCTAAACTCATCTATCCAATCCTTGGTGCCTTTCAGTTGATCATCATCCCTTAGTATATTAGGCATGAACCACTACTTTAGCGTGTGAAATGAATCCATTCTTGCCTTGATCTTTTTCTCTTCTATAGACATGTATTAAAATTCATCTATGACTATTCAGACCATTTGCTTAGTAGGCTTTAAAGCTACGGGGGCCTCAACACTCCTTTGTAAAATTCTACACAAAGTCATTAAGGTGTGATGTACAGGTTACCATTTCTTGAATAAGGGGTCCAATATAGGTACATGGGCCTTTATTTGATCAATTTCTTGTGACAAGGAGACATAACATTTATACACATTTTCCAATTTGTCCATAATTAGTTTAACCCTATGCTCCAAGATTTTTTCTAATACCCTGAGGTTTTCTCTCTTTGCTCTTTCCTTTGCTTCTTCATTACTCTTTTTCAACTTCTCAATTTCTTTTTTTAGCACATTAACTTGTTCAACAATTATTTCACCCATATCAGTCTAGATGGTAGGGGGCTAGTATACTGTTAATTATGTGCTTTAGGAAGGACCTGCTCCTTTTAGTTGTTGTTTCAATTTCACATTTTCTATGAATAACCTATTCACTTCATCATTCAAATCAGTTTGTGCTTTCTCATATTCTACCAATCTAAGCTCCATAGCTTTAACCGCATCTCTAGTAAACATTGTTGAGTGCATTGTCATAGTAAATGCCTCCAATGTTGATGTGTCTTGAAGTGTCTTTACCATGGCAGTCCCTCTCATTTCTTATACAACATCAAGAAATCTTGGTTTTTTTGTTCTTTTTTGCTTTGTCCAAAAGGCTAGGGTTTCAAGTCTTGGATTGTAACCTATGCCACTCATTCCCTCATATGAATTGAATTCAGAAACCAACATGGGATCTTCTTGGCTTCTTACTTGATCCAGTAAGAATATATTTTTTAACTCCATCCCAGGAATAATTAGTATATTACTTTCTAAGACCAATTTTCTTGCTTCTTGGGGGTTAACAGTAATTTCATTAATCCTAAGTTCTTCAAGATTATAGGCAACAATATGGTCATGCTATGACTCCTCAGTGCCCATCTTATTAATTTGGAGTCTCTCCTCAAATTCTTTCATTTTCATCTTAAACCAAAAATCCTTAAACTCCAGAATTTGAATAAATTCATCATCTTCAATAAATATAAGGGAAACAATCACCCTTTCATCATCATGCACTTCTTGATCATTATGCCCATGTACATCCACTCTTTCTTCTAGTTTGTGAGCATCATTTGCAAGCTTAGGCGGTGGCTGATCAACTTCATCATCTTTAAAAGTCAAAAGTACATCGACTACCTCTTCAGTATCCCCTACTCCTTCACTTATTTCATATACCACTAAGGGGGCCACTCCATGTGTCTTCTACCTTTTAGGACTTGGTTGCTCAGGGGATGCTTCTGATTGTATTGTGGCAGTGTCTAATAGGGGCTCTGTGATTACAATACCACTTGGTTTGATGGGCAGCTTGGAGAGTTTCGAAGAATGACCCTCAGGTTTCTTTTCTGGTTCAACATATAATCTTTCAAAGTTGTCAATTATTACATTCATCCTGTTGATAGGATCCTTTTCTTCAACATATAATCCTTGGAATCCAATGTCCCTTTTCTTCTTCTCCTCCTCAAGCCTCTTTATGATTTCCCACTTCCTCTTCCTCTAAAAAACTTCATCAAGTGTAAAGTAATTTCTTATTACATCTTCTTCATAATTCATTACATGGGTAATCTCGGCTTTAGTAAGAATTGTCTGCTTTATAAAATTAATATGCCATTTAGGATCAAAGACCCTTTCTCCTCGTGACTTTAATGAATATCTCATCTTCAAATAGTTCTACAATTCTTCAAGAGTGTCAGACCCTATGGATAGCTCCTTACATTTAGTTAGGTCAGGGAGGAATGTCCCCTTTTTCTGTCTTTTCATAACATCTTACTCCATCCATAACATTTTCCACATAAATTCTAAAAATACAATTTGAATAAAAAAAATTTATGTAAAACATGTGGGGCTTGAGGACACCCATAGACCCTTATTACTATTTGGTCTGCTAAGAAGAACCAGTCACCGAAATTGTGAGTGTGTCCCTACTCCGAATTCAATGCTAAAGGTCTTAATACTTGCATGATTTTATTAGGAAATCTTGGTGAAATATGACCAAGAGTGGCCATGACCTTTGCTATGAAATCATCATGAAATATTACATAATCACTATTTTTACATCTACTATCCCAGATTTAACACCAGTTTTGAATAGGCAACCTATTCCCTTCATCATTAGTCATTCCCAAACACATTATTTTATTCCATCTATTTCTATTTTGGTACAATATTAAATGACACATCAAAGAGTATTTCTTGAAAGCGATGGGAACTAAATTCTCTCTTACTTGAAAAAATCCCTCATGTAGCCCTTTCTCAATTTCAACAGCAAATTCATACTCAATGTTGACTTCAGGATTTTGTATCCTCATTGCCATCATCGTGAGATAGGTTGGCATCCTCTCTTCAACATCTATTCCAAGCACTTGGCACAAAGCAAAATAAGTTCTTTTGAAATATACTTGGAAGTCTTCTATGGAAAATGGCTCATTTTGGAAGGGGGAGATAGGTATCCTCCTATTGTTTACACCCTTTTTCATGTTTAAAGGAAGATCATCACTCTTGTGGGTTTTTCTCAATCTCCTATAATCCTCCTCACTTCTTTCCAAGTTGATCTTAGTGATAGCTTGCTTGTTTAACATAAGACACTCTATAATTGCTTCTTTAGTTAGCACCACTAATGGTGAACCATCTGGCATTCTTATAGTCCTAGTAGTTGGGTGATAATATCGTGCCAATACTTTAATAAACTCAACATCTACGAAGACATTTGAGACTATCAATTTGGCCAAATCTAAGGTCCAAGGATTCAAAACTAGAATCTTCTCAACCCTTTTTTCATAGAAGTACCAAAATAGATCCCACCCTAAGATAGGGATAATTGGGTATCTACATCCATGGGTTGCATCTTTAAACACCTTTTTGGATCCTTTATCTACAGAATTAGGTAACACATCTAAAATGGATTGTTGCAAGGACCTCTTCTTTGATTTAGAAACTGTGGACTCTTCCTTTTTATTCGCAAGTTGACTTCTTTTGGGTGGCATGATGAAGAATTTACTCCTACTTGATTTTTTAAGTGTCTATTTGTAGAAGCAAATTCAATTCTTATACACTTGCTATAGAGGGTTTTTGTGAACTCACCTAGCGAAATAATAGTTGTAGAGTTTTCCTACTTGAACTCCCTTGCCTCCAATATGTTGAGCTTTGTGAGTGATTGCCAAAATGTCATCAAGTCCCAAGTAATATTTGTTGTTGAGTTTGGTCACCTCACTATTAATGTGAATTCATGCAAAATATTTTAGAATCTGCCCATATTTCAAGTTTGAATGCGTATCATTGATCTTGGAAAATTGAACGGTGTAATCATTTAATGCATTGACAACTTGGACCGTAGTACCGCTCGATCATTTCAAGACGATTGTGGGTTAGCACTAGTAGTACCACCACCTCGTGCACACCCCTTTGGACTCCCGCGAGATGATGGGTTAATTCTAGCAGTTGAGCGACTATTCACCACGCCATACCGCCTTGTCATATCAAGACCGTTGTGAGGTAGTGGTAGTAGTACCACCACCCCGCGCACCCCCCTTTGGACTCCCGTGGGACAATGGGTTAATTCTATCGATTGAGTGATTGTTCACCACCATAACGCTATGTCACTATTTACCCCTTGCGAGGTTGCAGTTTACTTTAGTTGTTAACATGTTCTCACTACCACCCCGTGGTATTCATATTTGGTTGTTGCAGTATTGCGGTAAGAATTTTTACATTGACCTATATGTCTTGCCATCCCACGCATACCTCTATTGACTGTTGCAGTAGTACGGTATTGGATTTTATTATGAATGAAGTATTTTAGATATCATTTTATTGAAAAGATTGAACAATTTTCTAATTTTGCAATCTCTTAGTTCTAGTTTTCAGTGTTAGTTAGACGTAAGAGATTATTTCTTTGTTTGTAATGGGGAGGCTTGGTTCACCTAATGTTAAGATATTTATATGTATTATTAAATCATAGATGTTCATTATATGTTTGCATCTAGAAAATAAATAGGACAAACAATAAATTATATTCTAACTAAACAAAATTAATTTCAAATTTTCAACCAAAGTAAGAAAACTAAGAAGAATGATTGAACCTAACTTTAAATGTACTTCAAATCAATAGTGAACATCTCAGGTTTTGTATACAATGTACCAATGGAATAATGATGATTACATTTAGAAATGTATTAGTAAAACAATAGTGAATAAGCATACCTATACTCAGATATTTATTACATTCAATAATAAATTACACCATACATATAACCAAATTTTAGGTGACAAGCTAACCTATTAAGGTGACAAAACATCATCATAGTCATCTGCATTGCTAGCAAGATCAAAATCTTGATCATTTGTGTCTGAATCTGCTTGATTTTCTCCCTCATCATCATATATGTGACATGCAATGCATTCTCTCTCTCTCAATCTCTTCATTGGTAATCAAAATGTCTTCTTCAAACACTCCATCATCGTCTTCATCCACTTCTTCAAATGTTTCTTGTAAATTAGCATATTGCCCATCAGGCATTATATCAACAAATTCCATGAATTTTCATTTTGAACGAGACTCTATTTGAATGACATACGACCATCCTGGGCTTCTTACATCATCAATTAGAAATGATTGGCTAATTTGAAGAGGGGAAACATACGACACATTCGTCTCTAATAAAAAATGTCTTTTATTTGCACGTACAAATCCATACTCATCAAATTATATTGCAGATGGTCAGATCCACTTACATTTTAATAATATAGGAATATTTTCACCATAGTCCACTAGAATAATTTGTTGGATGAATCCAACATAAAATTTATTCTCAGTTTCGTGAAGAAATTCAACACTAACAACACAATCACAATTTATCTTTTCTTTGTATTTTTCTTCCACTAATGACTACCATAGGCCCACATTCCACTAAAACGCGTAGCCCATAAATGTGGAGATTGTGAAAGCTCACTTTCCTCTGTTGTTATATCTTGACCTTCTTCTTTTGCATCCCTGACTACATTAGCAATCCATTCTTCAAATTTTGGAAAATAATCACCTCCAATCAAATCAGCATGATGTTTGCGCCTTTGAGGTAGATGTTGCATCCAAGCTTGATTGTCTTCTTCATATTTTCTACATAGAATATTAATGTACAAATAGTAAGATTGATAATATAAATGTGTAAATGCAATTGAGTAAATAAATTATTGTGTTAATTTTTTTTTTACCTGCACCACTTATCGAACAAAGATGTGTTTTGAAGAATATAGGCATGTATTGCACTTCTTTCTTGATGTGGTAGCTTCAAGTGACATCCATTGCCTTCCAATACTTCACTTGCAACTATGTCTTCTTTGTCATCGTCCCATACATGCCAATTGACTTTTTTTAAATCCTTCATATATTCTATGCAAAATCCCATGGCCTCTTGCATTGAATATCCCTCAGACATGTTGCCTTCCATTTTTTCCCTAGTACGAACAATTTTTTTCAAAATCTTCATATATCATTCTATAAGATACATCCATCTTGTTCTTATCAGGCCACAATGTTTTAGTTCATATTGTAGATGTATCAAAAGATACATTAAAATGTTAAAGATTGTTGGTTGAAATTCTCATTCCAATAGACAAAGGACTTCAACAACCTCCTACCTCAAACTATCAAAGTTTGAAGGATCTAATAAATGTAAACTCATTCTCTTTAATATTTCCCAACCTTATCATTGCCAATATTGGCCCCTTTGGAAAACTTAATATATTTACCACAATAGGTAAAATATTCTCCATTATGACATGATAGTCATGGGTCTTGAGGCCTCTTAAGCCATTAATGTCAGTTTGGCTTCTAATACTACTACTTACATATCCATTGGGAAAGCGAGTTTGAGACATCGACTGTAAGAATTGTGCACGTTGTTCCTTTGTCCAAACATAAGGAGCACTAGGTTTTCTATATTTTTCATCATCATATTTTTCAACTCAAATATTTCGATGAATCTTTATTTTTCAAAAGTCTTCACGTGATGAAATAGTATCAAAAGCACCAAAAAGAGTTTCTATAATAGCATAGGCTATATTTTTCTTAGTATGCATAAAGTCAACAATATGCCTAATGGTTATATCCTTAATGTATGGCAACTTATAGAATATGCACAACCTTTTTACACCATTTTCATTACATGGATCATATCTACTACCAACAATCCCATAATTTTCAATAAATGACATTCTTTTTTGTCCATTCTCAACAATGTAATCACCTGTTATTAGCAACGGTGCTTCACAATTCTCTTCTTCACCATTGAACCGTGTTTTTTGTTGATGATATGGATGATCCATTTTAAGGTAAGCACGATGTCCAAATAATTACACTTACGTAAACTTCTTGAGTTCCTCACAAAATCCTTAAAGTTGTAAGCAGGACATCCATGGTGTCCATGAACACTGAGACCGGACAATGTGCCATATGCAAGAAGATCATGAATCGTAAACAAGGAATCTCTAAAAGTGAATATGATTGAATGACCATCTCTTAAAGATTGAATTACTTCAATTCCTTTCCACAATTTCATTAGCTCATCATATAATGGCTCTAGATAAGCATCAATTGTATCTGAAGTCACACTTTTCTTTCCTAGCATAATCAATGATATCATTAAGAAAAATGGTTTAGTTGCTAACCATGGAGGTAAGTTATAATTTATTAAAAACACTAGCTAAGTTGACCATTTAGTACTTTGATCTAAGAATGGGTTCACCCCATCTAGAGCCAAACCCAACCTTATATTACAAGGATCTTGAGAAAAATCAGGCCATTTGTTATCAAATTTCATCCACGTCTTAGAATCAGGAACATGCTATTGTTTTCCATCAATGCTCTTATTTTGGGCATGCCATTGCATAAGTTCAACAATGTCTCTGCACCTATACATTCAGAGTAATTGTGGGATTATTGTAAAGTGGAAAAGAACTTTTCTAGGAACCACAACTAATTTCAACCCTTCTCTATACCTCGCTTCATGGCATTTCAGACATTCACTCTCACTTGCAAGATTCTTGTGAAATAATACACAACCATTCACACAGGTATGGATTTTTTCATACCCTAAGCCTAGCTTAGTGATTTCCTTTCTACATTGACTTCGTTTTGTTGGAAATGTGGAGTTAGGTGGTAACAACAAACTTAATAATGCCAATAACTGATATACACTCTCATTTGTCCAACAAAAAACCACTTACAAGTTAAGAATTTAAAGGATTGTTGTCAAATGACTTAACCTGCAATTAGCATACAAAGGCTTTGAAGCATCCTCCATCAACTTGGCCCAATCATCATTTAGACCCTCATTCAACATTTTATCAACTTCAAACCCTTCATCTAACATTGTTGTCTCTTCATCTATGTTTGTTGCCTCTTCATCTCTCACACTCTGTCATTCTATCATATATTTGTAATAATTGGCATTCCAAGGGATTATACCACTATGCCCATATCTTATCATATGTTGATAAATTTGACTTCTTTGTTCACCTTTCCACCAAGACAGTCATTACATGAACATGGATATTTTTCCATTTCACTCTCATCGGTTATTCTCTCATCAAATGCATGGTATTTCAACCTTTGATGTTGATCCATTTGTAATGTTCTACACATAGCAACAAAAAATTGTAGACTAAGAGACAAAAACTATTTTTTTAATTGAAAGGAATTTCCATAGCAATAAAGTTATAGAGAGCAAACAAAATAGAGAGTTTAACTAATGAATTGTTAAAAAAAAAAAAAATAGTTTATATTCAAATTGTTGATTACATTGCATTGCACATCTTTCAAACTCAAAGCATTACTTCACATTGCATAACTAATAACTAGATGTTGATAGATGACAAATTTTCAATTACAATATAGTATTTACAAATTCAACTTAAGCAATTATGCAATTACTTCACATTTCATAACTAATAACTAGGAGCAACTGCCAATTGCATTTGCTTGTCATGGCATTCCATGAGACCACGTTTCTTTGAGGCATTTTTTCAAAAAGTTCACTGCCTTGTCTATGCTACCACATTTTTCATACATGTCTACCAAAGCATTTTATCAAATAGTTCACTGCCTTGTTGCTATGGCTAAAAGCCTAAAAAAAGTGCTTTCAAACAAGCTAAGGATGCTTGGAAAAAATATATCAAAGCATAATAGTAAGCAATATCATAGACATGGCAATGAACTGGTTGAAAAAATGACTCAAAGAAATGTGGTCTTATGGTGATGGAATGCCATGACAATCCATAACAATTCGCTTTTTATGGCATTAGTCATTGAATTCCATCACCATGAGACCACATTTCTTTGAGGCATTTTTTCTAAAGTTCATTACCTTTTCTATGCTACCACATTTTATACATGTCTACCAAAGCATTTTATCAAACAGTTCACTGCCTTGCTGCTATGGCTAAAATCCTAAAATAGGTGATTTCAAAAAAGCTATGGATGCTTGGAAAAAATATATCAAAGCATAATAGTAAGCAACAAGCTATGGTCTCATGGTTTTTTTTGGCACAAAAATGAACGTGATTTTATTTGTATTTTTTTGTAGGTTTTAAATGCATTTTTTTTGGCAATTTTGTTGTTTGAAATGGGCAAAAATCTTTGTGGTCAGTTTTGTGCACTTTTTAATGGTAGGATTCTCACTGTTAGTGAAAAAGGTAATGTTCATGAAGGAATGGAAAAGATGTGTAAAGCCTTTCAATTATACCCATACTGTGTAATGGCATTGAATCATTTAGCAAACCATTTTTTCTTCACAGGGCAGCATTTTCTTGTGGAACAATTGACTGAGATAGCTCTTGTTTCAACTAACCACCCTCTCATGAAACATCATTCATATTATAATCTTGCATGATCTTATCATAGTAAAGGTGATTATGAAACCACTTGTCAAGGAAAGCCAAAGGCCACAAGATTTTTGGATAGGTTCAATTGATGTTTGGAGATCTTAAGAGTTCTCTCTCAAATTTTGAAAAGGTTTTGGAGGTCCACCCTGAGAACTATGAGAGCTTAAAAGTTGTAGGCCATATATATGCTTAGCAAGGGCTGGCAGAGAAGGCTTTGGAAATTTTAAGAAAGGCAACTCGCATAGATCCACCTGATGCCCATGCATTTATCAAGATGGGTGAGTTATTAATATCGTCAAACCCCAGTGCAACCTTAGATTGTCTTAAGATGCCAAAGTCTCTTCTAAAGAAGAGTAGAGAAGAAGTACCCATTTAATTGTTAAACAACATTAGGGTTCTTAATTTTGAGCATGGTGAACTAGAATTGGCTCGACAAACTTTTATGGAGGCATTAGGAAATGATGTTTTGCTTCTACATAAATCTTTGTGGTCAATTTTGTGCTTTTTTACTTGTAGGATTCTCATAGTTAGTGAAAAAGGTAGTGTTCATGAAGGAATGGAAAAGATGCGTAGAGCCTTTAAATTATACCCGTACTCTGCAATGGCACTGAATCATTTAACAAACCATTTTTTCTTCACTGCAGGGCAGCATTTTCTTATGGAACAGTTGGCTGAGACAACTCTTGTTTCAACTGACCACCCTCTCATTAAATCTCATTCATATTATAATCTTGCATGATCTTATCATAGTAAAGGTGACTATTGATGAGCTTAGAATATGCTCATAATTTGAGTATTATGATGTATTTTTAATATCTCTACTCTTATTGCTAATGGATGTTTTAACTCTTTGATTAAAGATTTTTTATCTAAAAATGGGTAGTATCCTGTAGCAATACATTCCTATATTCCTGCAGCTTAACATCTCTATGTGTCTTATTAATTACCCTGTTTGACCTCCCAAATGACTGGTATAATGCATGTGGTTTTTGAATAATGAAATAGATTTAATATGTGATTAATGAATGTATCGTGTTGTTTTCCACGCGTGCTTTCTTTCGCCTCTGTCGCCTTGTGCATTGCAGGTTGTTGAAGGGAGCATGAACGAGTCAAGCGCAACAGATCTCGGCTCTGCAGTAAAGTCCATTTCCTGCACGACGTCGAGGAAGTTGTTCCAGTGAAGACTCTCTCACCGGGTCGTTGGGAAGAAATCTAAATGATCATTAATCTGGGAAGAGTGGAATGCTAAATTCTCTCTGAATCGTGTTGAACGGATATACTTTCATTTATGAGAGGTTTGTTCCTCAGTTTCAGGATACATTTATGTCCACGTCTTTCTTTGTTAAGTTAGTTGCTTTTCTAGTTTAAATAAGTGTTCCTCCTGCACGAGTGAGCAAGCATAGCATGTAAAAGTTAGTATTATAATGAGAGATAGTGTTTTGTGTTAGTTTTTATATGAGCATAACAATGTATATCATTCTAAGTTTATGAATAAAAGTTGATGAAGTTCTGAGTTCAATTCTTGCATAACTAGTTGATGCTTGCTAAGGGGGCCTACTTAGTAAGTATCTATAGTTAGTTAGTTAGTTGTTTATTTCCTGTTGATCATAAGTTAGATTTCATTCTGGAAATTTTCAGCGCAAACTCAGTCTTATATTGTTCCTACAGCATCAGGAATCCATCCCTGTGTTTGTTCCTGCAGCATAAGGCCAGTTCATAGTTTGATTCTTAGTCATAGTTTTCATGATTTCTGCTTTGATTAAGTTTAGAAGGCTTCACATTACATTCTTGTAGCATAAGTAGAATTCCTTTCATGCATTTATTTTTGGTAAATCATGATTGAACTGGTTCTTAGTGCACATACAGTGCCACTCCATTTCAAGTATACGTTCCCTGGTTTGACAATGTAAATGAACGACCATAAGAAGATGTTAGTCGCCTGCTGGAATGTCCAATTCCTAGGTTAGGATTTGCCATGACTTGTATATCCTTTTATGGACATGACCATTTTTGGCGCCGTTGTCGGGGATGTTGTCAAGCTAAGAACCTGTCATAGTCATTGTTAGCAATAGTTTAGTCTGTTATTCAAGCATTTTCAAAATTTATTCTATTGCATGCATAGAAGAAGAGACGCTCTGGGAAGATTCCTCCCTAACCTTCCATTCCTTGATAACAATCTTGAACCAGCTTATAATCTATTTGAGGAAGGAGGAGATCAAGATATCAATCCGTTTGTTGAAAACCTACTTGTTGAACTGCCATTTGATCTAGTTGATGAAGAACCTGAAGAAAATCCATTTGCTTTGATACTCCATCAAGCAACAATGGCACGTAATCCACCTAATCGACCTCTTGCTTTTGAATTCCCCATCATTGCTCAGCAAGATAATGATAACCTTAAAAATATTCTTTCTTCATTACTTCCCAAGTTCTATGGACTAGTTATAGAGGACCCAGAAACTTTCTTGTTTGAGTTTAATGTCCTCTGTCGTAGCTATGATTACACTTCAGATGCTCACAGGCTGAAGTTGTTTCCTGCTACTTTAAAAGAGGGAACCCTTAGATGGTTTATGAGTTTGGGAAGAGGTGTTGTTGATAGTTGGGCAGCCATGCAAACAAAATTTCTTGAGAAATACAAGGAATATTGTAAGAGTGGTAGTAAGGGTGATGATATCTTCAGAATTCAACAAAAGGAGGATGAAAGCCTGGAAGACTATATCTCAAGATTTTTGTTTTCCCTGAAAAAGAATTCAGACCATACTCTCAATGAAGAATCTCATAAACTACTTTTTCTAAGAGGAATCAGTGATACCTATATAGATGCCCTGGACCTGATGGGAGGAGGAGATATAACCCAAGTATCTTGGGATGATATCAAGAAGATATGTCTCAATTACTCTCGAGCAATTGTTAAAAAGGGTAGAGGTCATCAAGCCATAGTGGGAAAGTCTTCTACTAATGGAGTTTCACGAATGAAGATCACAAATCTGTTGTCTGACTTCAAGCATGATATCATAAACAATATGGCTACATAGTTGGATACTATGCAAGCTCGGAAGAAACATGAGGGAGTTGAAACAATATTGGCCGAGTTATGTCCACATTGTAGACAGAAGAAATGTGACTATAGATGTAAGATGGTGGATAACCTGGAGGCTAAGCAGTTACCTATTGACTTTAAGATGGTAGAAGGTGATGATGACCAAGTATTCTTCATCGCACAAAGGCAACCATGGGCTCAAAGACAAGGTATGCCTCAAGACCCTTTGAATTTTGGTAATCCTTATTCTAATTACAATAACCAATGGCAACCTACATATGGCCCATCACCATCTTGGAATACTTCTCAACCTCACTGGCCTAACTATCAGAGTCCTCAATGGCAATCTCCTCAAGGAGGTTGGCAGCAGCCACAGGGACAATGGACTCCACCCCCAGGTAACTGGTAGCAGAATCCTCAATAAAGAGGTTCTCCGCAATAGCAAAACCAATCCCCTGGCTCCCTACAACTTCAGCAACCACAGCAGCCTATGTATCTTGCAAAATCCAATCAGTATCTAGCTTATGCCCTGAATATTCATGATATCCATCTCAGATCTAGAACCACTCTCCCTGCTCCACAGTCGCCGGTAATTACAGAGATTCCAGACTCTGCCTCTGAACAACCTACTAATCCTGCAGAACATATACCTGTATCAGATACTATCCCTAAGGAACCTGTCCTGCAGCATCAGGCCAAACCGCCTTTTCCTCAGAGATTACAAATAACTACATCCAAGTCTATGGAAGAGCCTACTTTTCATATTTTGGATCAGCTAAAGAATGTACACATTCAAATTCCTCTTTTTCAAGCCATTAAAGATGTCCCAATTTATGGAAAAGTCATTAAGGAGGCATGTTTAAAGAAACCGAGAAGAAAGAAAAAGGATCCTCAAACTATCCATGTTCTAGGACAGTTGGCAGATATTATGTTAGGGAAGGTAGTCATTCCAAAATATACTGACCCTGGGAGTCCTGTGGTACAAATAAATATTAATGGCCAGATAGTAAAGAATGTTTTGATAGACCTTGGTGCAACCATCAATGTAATGACCAAGTATACAATGGAGTGTTTGAAAATCCCAACAATTCAGTATACACCTATCGTCATGTAGCTTGCTGATAGTTCCACAGTAAAACCTGATGGAGTGGTAGAAGATATCATTGTCATCCTTGAGTCTTGGGAATACCCAGCAGATTTCACCATATTGTCCACTAAGGCAACTTTGGGAGGATATCCTATTATCCTAGGTAGACCATGGTTAGCTATAGCTGATGCTTTTAGAGGATGTCATTCAGAGATACAATTTCTGATGGTCAGTCAAGAAAGAAATTGGCTTTGTATCCACCTACCCAGCCTCAGCCAGACTTGTCTTAACCAATTTGGCCAAATTTAGGAGAGGAAACTGAAGAAGTCAATTCATTGGCTCAGCTAATGATGTTGCAAACTAATCTGTTTTCACAGCTTCAGAGTGAGGATGACCTATTTTTACATATTTTGCAGTCCAATTCTGATTTGAGTAGCCCGTCTGTTCCAGATAGCTGTCCTTAGCAATGTTTCCTGTAGCAACTGAATTCTGAGAGCCTGACACCTAAATCTCCTACAGTTTATCACAACTTGCTTCCACATGAAATACAGACACCACCTTTATCAGCAGCCTCCATGAATGATCTTACCAAGCAAGTAGAAGTGTCTCCAGACCGCTGTCTGAACATCAATAATAAGCTGTCTCAATCTCAACAAGCTGCCCTAGTCACAATGCTGCAAGATCAACATAGAGCTTTTGCATGAGACTATGGTGATATGAAGGGAATAGATCCTCAACTCTGTACTCATAGGATCTGCATTAAGGAAGACTGTTTACCTGTTAGACAGCCTCAAAGAAGGATAAACCCAGCACTCAAGGAAATAGTTAAAATAGAGCTCCAGAAATTGCTTGATGCTGGTTTTATCTACCCCATTTCAGAAAGTCAATGGGTATCTCCACTGGTGATTGTCCCTAAAAAAGGAGGAAAATGGAGAGTTTGTGTAGACTACAGGGAGCTGAACACATCAACTAAAAAGGATCACTTTCCACTGCCATTTGTTGACTAAGTGTTAGACTCATTGTCTGGTAAAAAGTATCTCCTTTTTGGATGGATATAGTGGGTATAATCAAATTAGAATTGTCCCTGAGGATCAAGACAAAACAACTTTTACTAGTCCATGAGGTACTTTTGCCTACTCTGTCTTACCTTTTGGACTGTGTAATGCACCTACAACATTTCAAAGGGCAATGATCAGTATTTTTGCTGATATTTCTCATGATTCTATGGAAATCTACATGGATGACTTCACTAATTATGGAGTTACTTATGAAGAAGCATTAGCCAATTTGGAAAAAGTGTTGAAAAGATGTCAGGAGCAAAATTTGTCTTTGAATAGTGAGAAATGCTTTATGATGATGCAAAAGGGAATTGTTTTAGGCCATCATATCTCTCAAGCAGGAATTCAAGTTGATCCTGCAAAAATAGAAGTTATTCTAACTTTTCCAACACCTATAAAACAAAAGGATGTTAGAAGCTTCCTAGGACATGCTAGATATTATAGAAGATTTATCAAAGATTTCAACAATATAGTCAGTCCATTATATGCCTTATTGACTAAGGATTCTGAATTTAACTGGACTGAGGCCTATGACAAATCTTTCCTACAGCTTAAGAACCTACTTACTCAGACACCTGTTCTTCAAGGACCAAAGTGGAGTCTGCCCTTTCATATACACACAGATGCTTCTGATTATGCCATAGGGGCAGTTTTAGGACATAAAGAGAATTTCATAGAGCATGCCATATATTTCATTAGCAAAAACCTGCAAGGCCCTGAATTAAACTATACTGTCACAGAGAAAGAATTGCTAGCAGTTGTGTATGCCCTGAACAAGTTTTGACATTATGTCACTGGTTACCAAATATTTGTCCATACAGATCATGCACCAATAAGGTACCTCATGAATAAACCTGCCATATCTGGCAGATTAGCAAGATGGCTCCTATTGTTGCAGGAATTTGATATCACAGTTATTGATAAGCCAGGCCAAGCTAATGTGGTGGTTGATTTCTTGTCAAGACTTCAAACAAGTACACCTGACACCCCTGAGGTAATTGATGATAGATTTCTCGATGAACATCTATTTTTTATTGCTGCTCAAACTCCATGGTAAGCAGATATTGCAAATTATTTAGCAGCCAACAAAATTCCAACACACTTCTCACCAAAGGAAAGGCAATTGTTGGTAGAGAAAATTTTTAACTTTTCATGGATTGCAGACTATTTATTTTACACAGGACCTGACCAAGTCATGAGAAGATGTGTTAGGAAAGATGAGACCTATGACATTTTGCATGCATGTCATGATGAGCCATGTGGTGGGCACTTTGCAGCCAAGAGAACATCTATGAAAGTGCTTACTACAAGATATTATTGGCCCACACTACATAAAGATGTTGCAGCCTACACCAGGAAATGTGACAGATGTCAACGCATGGGGAGACCAACAAGGTCTAATGAAATGCCCCTGAATCCACAAGTGGTAGTCAGTATTTTTGACAAGTGGGGCATGGATTTTGTTGGGCCTATTGATCCTCCATCCAATGGGAAATCATACATTTTGGTGTGTACTGATTATGTAACCAAGTGGGTGGAAGTGAAAGCAATGACACATGTCTGTGACAATAAAGTTGTTGAGTTCCTGTATGACCAGATTTTTACTCAGTTTGGAGTCCCAAGGGAACTTGTTACTGATCAAGGAGCTCAGTTTACATCCAACTTAATCACTGCATTGATGAATGATTATAAGATCAGGCATAGAAAGTCTAGCCCCTATCACCCTCAAGCCAATGGTCAGGCAGAGGTTACCAACAGAGAAATTGAAGCAATCCTTACAAAGACAGTCCAATTACACAAGAAGGATTGGAGCAGTCACCTTCCTGAAGCAGTCTGGGCCTATAGGACAACATGCAAAACAACTACAGGGTTTACTCCTTTTGAGTTACTCTATGGTAAAATTGCCATGTTGCCAATAGAGTTTGAGCATAAGACCTTGAGGACTGCTCTCCAACTTAACATTGATATTTCAGAAGCTCAAAAGGAACGCCTCCTGCAGCTGAATGCATTGGATGAGATAAGGAAAGCTGCTCTGCAGCATACTGAAACTATCCAACAAAAAAGAAAAAAATGGCATGACAATCATATTCGCACTAAGCAATTCTCTGCCGGTGATTGGGCGCTACTCTATGACTCCAGATACAAGGAAAATCAAGGTAAACTCACCACAAGATGGCTTGGTCCTTATGAAATAGAAAATGTGTTTGATAATGGTTCAATTCAGTTAGCTACAATAGATCCAATCCGATTCAAGCTACTAGTTAATGGACACCGTCTTCAGTTGTATCATAAGTCAGCATCCAAATATGAATTTATGAAGCAGTTTGTTTCGAATGCGGCCACTGATCTTCCTGCAGCGAAAGGCTTCGGCCTTTCTCCTACAACATCTCTTTAAAATTCCATGTTGCATGCCCATAATAAAGGTTTCCTTTTAAAGGAAGCCACGTTCTCCATTTTTCATCCATCACCGCCATTCATTCCCTTTTCTTCCATGTCATCCATCATGTCATACAGCCCTCATTTATGGTTTCCATTCCAGCCGTCATTTCATGTTGAGCTGTGATCTTTTCCAGCATGTACAAGCATTTATTACAAGGTACGCGATATCTTTTATTGTCACATTGTTTATTTATTTTATTTATTCATCAACTGCTATGTACATATCAATCATTATTGCCTATTCTTCACCTATCCTTTCGCACATGTGTGGACACATGTCAAATTTTAAGTAGGGGGGATAATCCATTTCAAACCTTTTCTTATGTCACTGTCACAACTGATAAGATATTTTTATTTTCTTGTACTTTCCAAATATGATTGCGTGTTTTATCCTAAACAACAATTAACTGCTTGATTTGAGTAGTTCCTAACAATCATTTCATGCAAATATTCTTTGAGTCATTCTTGGAAAAGTAAAGTGACGGCAGAGCAAAAAAGTTTTTTTGAATTTTTAGAAAAGGTTTGAGTTTCAGGAATCTCAGCAAGGATAATTTGCGAATATGGGTGGCCAGTTAGTAAGACATGAGCCTATAGCTCATGAGCTCTTAACACAAAATCTTCAAACGGTTCAGACATTCAGCAATTGCGGATGGATGAATTATTTTCTGAGGTTAGATTCCTTTAATGAGGAAGCTGCAAGCGAGTTTTTGAGAACTCTTTCAAAAGGAGAAGCTACAGTGTGGAGTTTGATAGTGGCTGTAATAGAAGAATAAATTGCAAAAGTAACTAGGTTTCTGACGGTAGGAGAAAAATTTTCTTCAGATACTGTCTCTGCTAGGGTAGAATTTACAATACCAACTGATGGACCCTTGGAGGTTTCGAAACAAGGATGCAAACGAGTGTCACTGCCTTTTCCATACTCAGAATATGTTTCCTTCATAATCAGGTACTTGACTTGTGAGGGACGCTTTTCCTATTTGCATTCCTACCATTTTAAATTATTGAGTCATATGAGGCACGGTTTAGCTGTCAATGTTCCAATTTTTTTGTTAAACCTTTTGAAGCAATGTGCCCATGAAACCTAGAGGGGAAGGGACAACTCTATCGCCCATCATGCCCTCATTAATATTTTGATTGAGCATTCCCTAAGGGATGTATCACCCCTTTCTTGGCAAGAATTTGTTTCCCAAAAGGGTCTGCAACTTCCAGAGCCTCCTAGAGCACTCCCTGCAGCACCTACCCTTGCAACATCTATTCCTGCGGCCTCCACACCATAGCCCTCTACACGAATACAAACCAAGTCTTCTAGTAGAAGAGAAAAAGGAAAAATGAAGATAGGAGAGTCATCTAGGGCAAAACAAACCCCAGATTCTGACCCTCATGTTCAAAGACAACAGTGTTCCTCTCCTGCGGCACCTTCTCCTATAGCAGTTCCTCCTGCAGCAACACATGTTGCCACTACAGTTTCACCATCATCTTCTTTTGTTGAGTTTGAATCCTCTAGGCAAGTTAGAAAGAGGAAAGCCACGAGAGTGCCTTCTGCAGCTGCAACATTGCCAAAAAGAGCTTCAGCAAGGAAACAACGTAAAGTCACCTCAACATCTGCTCAACCTGAAGTTATAATAATTTCTGAAGACTCTGAAGAATACAGTCATGATGATTCTCAGAATGTATCTGAGAATGTTCCACATAGCCCACCTGTTGTTTCTAAGGAAATGCAAAATGAGCTAATGGAAGTTGAGGAAGCACAACATGCTAGTAGTAATGAAAGGGGAATGCCAAGTCTTGATGATTTTGCTGAGGTAGCTAGGCAAATTTTAGAGGAAGTACAATCTCCTCCTGCGCAGCAACAGGAATTCATCCTACAGCAAGAGGACGAATAGCCTAAACAATTGGAAGTGTCCAATGAAACCTAATTACCTCATGCAACTTGTCAAGCAATGGTTGTCTATAAAAAGACATTTTTGATTGAATTTTTGGAATACCTTAGGACCACATGGAGGCCGGTCACATTTCAAACCTTGAGTTTCGGCCACTTAACCAAGACTAAAATTCAACAAAGTCTTTGGGAGGAAGAGAAGAAGAAATTGAAAAGAGAAATTGAAAGGCAGAAACAGGAAATCCAGGAAATGAAAGAGAAAATGAATGAAATGATGAAAATAACTGGTAAAATTGTGGAATGTAGACCACCGCCTAGGGTCTATGCTATGTGCCTAAAGGAGCAATTTCTTTGGTTTCAATTAATGATAATTTCAAGGAATTTAGATCCTATTATTCATACAGCCAAAGAATTTTATGATGCATACCAAGTAGCCCCTAGTTGGCTGAAGAATTATTTATGTGAATTTTATTTGCATGGTTTGATAATTCCCTCTGAAATAGAGTGGAATCCACTTCTTTATATTGGTGATATTCATTTGAGGTCACTCATGTCATGGGAGGCCAATGGAACTAATTATGGCAGACAATTGGAAGCCTATGAAGAAGCTGAAAGGGATGAGCCTATCCCACTACGACCTGAAAGCTCAAATCCCTACACAATGCTGAAAACTTGGCTTACTATTGCATATGGGTTCAATAATCAAATAGAAAGAATAAAAATATTTGATATCAGAAAGCAAGTGTATGAAGAATTCAAAGGCCAACCATATCTGTTTTGGAAGCTTTCCTCTTCCAGAATTGAAAAGAGATGGGAGAAATTGACTGTGGGTCTGAGGAAATCTGAGCCTCATAGCCCCCTAAATTTTAAAGCAGCCCTTGGAAGGACAGAGAAGTACATACAACTTGGTCTTCAAAAGAGGTTCGAGTTATGGTTGCCAATAACATTTTGACCTCCAGTTTTAATGTGGCCACTTTATCCCTATCGAGCTACAGATGTTAATAAGGATACAGAAACCCGCAGATATGAAAGATGGCAACATTTCAGAGGTTTCTACTATAAATTTGGAACTTCACCACAAGGCCATACTGCTCCTACGGATTTCAAAGAAACAACCAGGAAACTTAATGCTGGGGGACCATCATTAGGTTAAGTAGGGGGTAGATGATGAGCTCAGAATATGCTCATAATTTGAGTATTATGATGTATTTTTAATATCTCTAATCTTATTGCTAATGGATGTTTTAACTCTTTGATTAAAGACTTTTTATCTAAAAATGGGTAGTATCTTGTAGCAATACATTCCTATATTCCTGCAGCTTAACATCTCTATGTGTCTTATT
Source organism: Sequoia sempervirens (assembly GCA_007258455.2). Lineage (NCBI taxonomy): Eukaryota > Viridiplantae > Streptophyta > Pinopsida > Cupressales > Cupressaceae > Sequoia > Sequoia sempervirens. The sequence continues at coordinate 197,169,522 of VDFB02000002.1, read as the reverse complement.
AATTACCCTGTTTGACCTCCCAAATGACTGGTATAATGCATGTGGTTTTTGAATAATGAAATAGATTTAATATGTGATTAATGAATGTATCGTGTTGTTTTTCACGCGTGCTTTCTTTCGCCTCTATCGCCTTGTGCATCACAGGTTGTTGAAGGGAGCATGAACGAGTCAAGCGCAACAGATCTCGGCCCTGTAGTAAAGTCCATTTCCTGCACGGCGTCGAGGAAGTTGTTCCAGTGAAGACTCTCTGACCGGGTCGTTGGGAAGAAATCTAAATGATCATTAATCTGGGAAGAGTGGAATGCTAAATTCTCTCTGAATCGTGTTGAACGGATATACTTTCATTTATGAGAAGTTTGTTCCTCGGTTTCAGGATACATTTATGTCCACATCTTTCTCTGTTAAGTTAGTTAGTTGCTTTTCTGGTTTAAATAAGTGTTCCTCTTGCGTGAGTGAGCAAGCATAACATGTAAAAGTTAGTATTATAATAAGAGATAGTTTTTTGTGTTAGTTTTCATATGAGCAAAACAATGTTTATCATTCTAAGTTTATGAATAAAACTTGATGAAGTTATGAGTTCAATTCTTGCATAACTGGTTGATGCTTGCTAAGGGGGCCCACTTAGTAAGTATCTGTAGTTAGTTAGTTAGTTGTTTATTTCCTGTTGATCATAAGTTAGATTTCGTTCTGGAAAGTTTCAGCACAAACTCAATCTTATATTGTTCCTGCAGCATCGGGAATCCATCCCTGTGTTTGTTCTTGCAGCATAAGGCCAGTTCATAGTTTGATTCTTAGTCATAGTCGTCATGATTTCTGCTTTGATTAAGTTTAGAAGGCTTCGCATTACATTCCTGTAGCATAAGTAGAATTCCTTTCACGCATTTATTTCTGGTAAATCGTGATTGAAACTGGTTCTTAGTCACATACAGTGCCGCTCCATATAAAGTATACGTTCCCTGGTTTGAGAATGTAAATGAACGACCATAAGAAGATGTTAGTCGCCTGCTGGAATGTCCAATTCCCAGGTTAGGATTTGTCGTGACTTGTATATCCTTTTATGGACGCGACCAACTATGACACCACATGTCAAGGAAAGACAAAGGCCATAAGATTTTGTGGATAGGTTCGATTGAAGCTAGGAGATCTTAAGAGTTCTCTCTCAAATTTTGAAAAGGTTTTGGAGGTCCACCCTAAGAACTATGAGAGCTTAAAAGCTATAGGCCATATATATGCTTAGCAAGGGTTGGCAGAGAAGGCATTGGAAATTTTAAGAAAGGCAACTTGCATAGATCCACCTGATGCCCATGCATTTATCAAGATGGGTGAGTTATTAATATCGTAAAAACCCAGTGCAACCTTAGATTCTCTTAAGACGCCAAAGTCTCTTTTGAAGAAGAGAAAAGAAGTACCCATTCAATTGTTAAACAACATTGGGGTTCTTCATTTTGAGCGTGATGAACTAGAGTTGGCTCAACAAACTTTTATGGATGCATTAGGAAATGGCATTTGGGTTGAATTCATAAATAAAAGCCCCAGTGCTAATTCTATAGTTTTTCCTGTGCTCTTTAAGGATATGAAATTATTCCATTGAATAGAAGAAGGTGGTGTTTCACTTGAGTTACCATGGGATAAAATCACAACACTATTTAATCTTGCTAGGTTGTTTGAATAGCTACATGATACTGAAAAATAAATTCTTTTATACAAGCTAATATTATTCAAGTTTCCTAATTATGTGGATGCATATCTACGTCTTGCAATCATGGCTTAGGCTTGGAATGAGATCCAACTAAGCCTAGAATTGATTGGAGATGTACTTGAGGTGGATAAAAACTCATCAAATGCTTTATCTATTTTTGGAAAAATGGAATTGAAAACAAATGATTGGATTAAAGCAAAGAAACAATTAAAGTTGCACAAAGTGAATCAGATGCAAAGAATTCTTATGTTGACATTTCACTTGGAAATTGGAATTATTTTGCAGCTTTTCGCAATGAGAGGAGGGATCCAAAGGTGGAGGTACAACATCTTGAGAAAGCTAGAGAACTGTATTGTAAAGTGTTGGCATAGAGACCAGGAAATGTTCATGCTACAAATGAGGCAGCCATTGTGCTAGCTAAAAGGGGTCAATTTGATATTGCAAAGGATATTTTTACATAGGTACAAGAAGCTGTAGCAGGAAACATCTTTGTTCAGATGCCTGATGTGTGGGTAAATCTAGCACATGTTTACTTTGCACAAGGACAGTTTTCACTTGCAGTGAAAATGTATCAAAATTGTTTGAGGAAATTCTAATTTGGCACTAACACCCAAATTTTATCGCCCATGTAAGTAGTTGTTGATCAAAATGCCTCATGCCAGGCTAACGAATGAAGCAAGGTTTGTAATGAACGAATGAAGCAAGGTCAAGTGAGACAAATGAATCTACAATGAAAGTAAATAATCGCGCCAATATTTGGCCGAATTGTTTTTCAAAAAAATTGTCTACTTTGGATTTGATGACTAACTATTTAGTCATTTTTATTTATGTGACTAAATAATTTTTTAGTCAATGACCAAATTAGTCATTTATTTGCTCATTTATAGTTGAGTTGTAAAAGATGAGTAGAATTTAGTCATTTTTAGTTGTTGTGACTAAAATTTTTAGTCACCTAGTCATATATTTGCCAAATTCTACTAGTGTTAAGAAGGATGTGTTTTCTTTTGAAGGTAATAAGGCTCCAGGTCTTGACGATTTTCCTATGTTTTTCTTCCAAACCTTTTGGGATTATATGGGAAAGGAAGTTCTTTCTGCTACTAAGGAGTTTTTTGGCATCCGTCACTTGCTTAAAGAGCTTAATTCCACTTTTATTGTCCTAATTTTGAAGGTCCCTAATGTGAGTTCTTTTGGAGATTTTAGGCCTATTAGTTTGTGCAATTCCATCTATAAAAACTTTTCTAAAGTTTTGGAATTAAGGTTATAAAAGGTCCTTGCTATTTTAATCTCCATTCAACAAAGTGGTTTTATTCTAAGCAGGCAAATCTTGGACTCTATCATCATGGTTCATGAGAATATTCATTCTCTAAAAATCAACAAGAAAGTAAGTTTTTTCTAAAATTGGATATTATGAAGGCTTATGATCATGTTAATTGGAAATTTCTTATTAAAATCCTCAAGTCGCTTGGTTTTAGTAAGAAAGTTATTGAGTTAATTTGGCAGTTGATTGCTACTCGTAAGTTTTATGTGAGTGTCAACAGTTTTCTGGATGGGTTTTTCAAAAGCTTGAGAGGGATTAGACAAGGAGACCCCATCTCTCCTTTTCTCTTTGTGCTTATGGAAAAATATTTGGGTAGATTTATTCAAAAAATTATTAATGATGGGTTTGTGAAAGGTCTTTCTCCATCTTCACTTAACCAAGTGTGTTCTCATCAACAATTTGTTGATGACACTATTATTATGGGAGAAGCCTTTGTCACTAAAGTGAGACATGTTAAATCCATCTTGCTTAATTATGAAGTGACATTGGGTCAAAGAGTTAATCTCCTTAAAATCTATATTTTTCTTTTTGAATACTCCTCAATCATGGTAGAATTCTATTGATCAAATTCTTGGATGCAAAACTAGCTCCTTTCCCGATTCTTATATTGGTCTCCCTATTTGTTCCAATTTGGTTCCTAATTCCTTTTGGTCTAAGATTTTGGATAGGTTTTAGTCTAAACTTTCAAGCTGGAAATGTGTGATTCCAAGTCAAATAAGTAAGGTTTCGCTGATCAAGTCAACATTTTAAAATCTTCCTATTTATGCTATGAGCCTTTTCAAGGTTCCTAGAAAGTTTCAGGATTGTATTGTGTTGATTCAAAAGAATTTTTTATGGTTAGGAATGGAAGAGCATAAATTAATTCATCTTATCTCCTGGGAGCAGGTGTGTAAATAGAAAAAATGGGGAGGTTTGGGTATGAGAAGAATTAAGGACTTTAATTGTGCTCTTTTCGCTAAACAAATTTGGAGACTCGCTTTGGAAAAGAACGAATGGACTGGAATTGTTACTAATAAGTACCTAGGTAATATTGACAATGTTAAGGACCTTTTCTCTTCTCAAGAAATTCCTTATGGTTATGCTATTTGGAACAATATTTTAAAAGCTAGGTTTCAGATGGGTTGTTGGTGATGGCAGACTTATCAATTTTTGGGAGGCATGGTTTGGAAATGGGCCTCTCGTGAATTAACCTTAGACTAATGCTCTCAGAGATTTATGTTGTAGGCTTGTTGAAGATAACCTGACTAACTTTTTTCATAATGGTCAATGGAGGGATTTGGTTTCTCTTGATTTGTCTCTTGTTGTTCTTCATAAAGCCTTGTATCTAGTTCATATTCTAAGATCCCCAAGTCTGGATAGATTGGTCTTGGAATTTCAATGCTAATGGTAAGTTCTCTATTTCTTTTGATTTTAGTTTTTTGTAGGTTCATGCCCCTCCACTTTCCTTTTGGGCCTCCCTTTGGAACCCTATGTTGATTTTGAAAGTTAATATCTTTTTTGGTTGCTTGCTCAAAATAAAGTGCTCACTTTGGACAACTTATATAAATTAGGCTTTGCCCTTTCGAATAGATGTGCTCTATGTGAAATGGATTTAGAGTATTATCTCTATATCCTTCTTGGTTGCATCTTTGTTAAAAGTGTTTGGGATGGTATCCTTAGCTGATGGAATCTTTGTTGGGTTTTTCCTTTCTCTTTCAAGGCCTATGGTATCAATGGATTGCTCCTACCTCTAATCCCGCTCTTGCCTGCCTTTGGTCCTTAATTATTCCCCATGTGATGTGGGGGGTCTAGAAAGAGAGGAATAATCGAGTTTTCAAAGAGTCTTTTTTAACGCTTGAAAGAGCCTTTGTCAAAAATTGTTGCTCTATCAAGGAAAACTTTTTGTCTGGGATTCACAATAAGCATGTGGGTGGATTTTTTTTATTTTTGTTTCTAATTATGACAAGCAAGTGGTGCATATTTTGAATGCAATGTTGTTTGGATGTATCCTCCACAAGGTTGGATCAAAATTAATTTTGATGGGGCAGCCAGGGGAAATCTTAGACTTGCAAGTAGTGGGGGTGACAAGAGATGAGCATGGTAGGTTTATATCAGCAGTGGAACTCCCTTTGGGGACTCAAACAAACCATGTTGTCAAAGTTTTGGTTACCTACAACAGTTTGAATTTAGCCTACTCCTTGGGTTTTCACAAGATATGGATTGAAGGAGATTCTTTTAATATTATTTATTATCTTAAAAATTTAAATAGCTCGAGTTGGTCTATTGAGAATTTTATAAAGGATTCTATTTTGATCCTTAATACCTTAGATGAAGTTCACATCTCCCATATCTATAGGGAGGCAAATTCTATAGCGGATGCCTTTACTAATATTGGTGTGGGAAATGGCTCATCTCAATGTTGGGATAAGGTGAATGATATTCCCTTTCACATTCAAAATATTATTAATTATGATATGCAAAGGGCTCATAATGGAAGGGTATTTTAATAATGGGAGAATGAGTCAGAAAAGGCTCTATGATTTAATGATGTGCAAAAGATATGCCTTGGGAATCATTTTGATGGTATTCAATGTCTACTATCATCTCACATGGATTATGGGTATTTTGGATGGTCTTCAAAAGTGGCTTTTATGGGATCAAAAGGCTATTTTCATTGCCCTATTTCTCAAACAAGCTAAAATGGGAGGGGATAGAAGCAAAATTGAGCCCTCTTCCTATGAGGATATAAAAAACAAAGCCATAGTTTGGAAGATTCTTGAAGATGGAGGTGTTTCTCCCTACTTGGAGAAGTTGCATAGTCATGACCTTGAAATCACTAAGGCCTTTGTTAATGGCTGGAAGGATCAAACTATCAAGGCTGATGGGAAGGAGTTAATTGTCACAAAGGAGCTTATAGTGGATATCATGAGTCTCTCCACCCAAGGTAGAAAGTTCTTCAAGGAAAGGAAAGCTTCTAAAGGTGTGGTTAAATAGTTCTTGAAGGGGTTTGAAGGCCAAAAGTTAAAACACAAAGCAGGAGGGTATGATTGCCTATCAATAAAACTTGTTTGGGTAGAGATGGCAAAGGTGCTCATGCAGTATTTTACTCTCGATGGAAGGTACACATATTTTTTATGGTTTTCATTCCACCATAAGATTATGGTTTCTTTTACTTTTTACCTTCTTGGTTTACTGGAATTTGGTCTTAAGGAAAAGAAAAAGAATGCAAATCTGTTTGTTTTGCACGAGGGCCTTATCTTATTAATTATGGAATATCTAAAAGCCTTCCCTTCCCCAACTATGGTTAAGAAGCTTCCTTCGAAACACACTCCTAAGACTCTCATTGTCTCTTTCGATGAGGGTTCAGAGTCCACTTCAAATGGGGATAAGGAGTGGAATGAAGAGGATGATCTAGAAATTGTGTCTAATTCTTTGTTTGAGGATGTAAAATTGAAGAAGGGTAAGTCAATTAAGAGGAGGGCTCAAACTCAAATTTCTTGGCCAAGCATGTTGCAGATAGAGGGCTATACTCATGAAGATATTCATAACTCTTCAGCTAAGAAGAAAAAATCAAAATAAATTGATTTTAGGGAGAAAGGTGGTAAAGGTAAGGGTAAATTGGAGCAAGCGGGTTGTAGTGGTAAAAGCCCTATTTTTACCCCTGATAATACTAAGGATGGCCATATTTTTATTCCTCAAGAATTTTTCGAGGATTTATCACAACTAATCACTAATAAAGAGGATATATATGATGTTTTTGGGTTAGCTAGAAGGATGGGGCGATGGGTCAGTATGGCTTATTTAAATGTTTCTTTCTTGAATTGAATTAGTTAAATGTTAAGCTAAGATCAATGTAAAATAAAATTGATACCAAAGGGGATGCAATGGATTCTATGAATGCAAAGAATGAGGAAAAAGAGATTCAATTGGTGATGGAAGCTATTATGACTGAAGCCAGTTTAATGAAAGACAATTATGAGAACCAGGTCAAGGGTTTAAAGGAAAAAATGTTGCAGATTAATCAGAACCTAAAAAGGGTCATTAAACTTAGCAAATGAACCATTTAGAATAGTGTTGAAGGTATTCACATTCTTACTAAGAAGTTGAAGGAGCTCAAGGAAGACCAAGTTATTGATGCCTCCATAGTTGCTAAGAAGATAGAGAAGGATCACAAAGCTAAGGGAAAACAAAACCACAATGAGTAGAAAGGACCAAGTACATGCACAAGGGGAAAGAAGAAATATTTCCAAAAAAAGAATGTTGCTGTAAATATATGTCTTGTACCCAATAATTTATCTTACTGGGAACTTAGGGGACTTATTCACATGTTAAGTTTACTTGGGATATAATATTCCTTCTAGAAGTCTTAGTTGGATTTTCTAGAACTTATATTATCTAGCTTGTAATGCTTTATTCCTAGGTAGTTAGGTTGTTAATTGTCACATGTCATAGGATTAAGACACATGTCACAATCATGTTCAATCATATCCCTCGCCTTGCATATATAAGGAAGGTCATTGTACTCATATGTAACATACTTCATACATCATCATCATTTTGATAGGTCTTAATATCAAGCAAGCTCATATTCTTGAATACCATCTTGTAGAAGGTTTTGGTTCTTTTTATAGGTTGTCTTGAGTATTGAGATAATCTTCAACTCTTACAAATAAGAATGATTTTCTTAGCTTGGTTTATCTTCATAAGAGCTTCTATCAGTAAGAGTTGGAAGTAGCTAATACCCTTAAAGATTTACAATATTTATGTTGTTTGTTTCTAATTGTTTAGTTGTTGTTTTTTGGTAGTTTAACTATTCATTAGCTATTGGTTCTTTGGTTTTTTTATTAGAATGCTTTGAAATTTTGGATTTTAGGTCCTTGTAAAACCTGTTTGGTTACAGATGTGCTTCTTTGAACTTTTTTATTCCTGCATTTTGTGTAAGGGTTTTGAATCCCTTTAAAACCTGTTTTACCTTAATAAAAAAAGAAAATACACATTGAACACTAAGTTATTTTGCATAGTAAAGACTTGAAATTCAAATCCTTGGAATAATCATTTTTTGATTTATTAGGATTTGATTTCCTTACAAGAGAGATAAAGTACTAAATATGTTATCTAAGTTGTGTACAAAAACACACATCAACATAGTGTTTCTTGATACCATCAAAAGCTTTGATTTCACATTACTTAAACCATTTATGCTAAAAAAATTCCAAATTAAAACTGTGAGCATCCATTAAGCCCTTATGCAAGCTATCCTTAAAACCTACCTACGTTGCCTAAAATTGATCTTATAGTTGGCAGTAGATAGGAGATAAGGAATTGGGAACTCGTCAGCAATTCTGCTTGTTCCAAGAATGTGTCGACAAACATTCCTAGAACCAAAAAAAGCTCCGGCCAACCATAAATTCTCCATTCTAACTCCAATTTTCTCCAAATTTGAAACATGCATTACCCATTTAGGCATTCTACGATATGAAAAACTTAGCAAATTTTTGGATTTATTTAGTTTGAGTATTTGACTAAGAAAATGGGAGAGAAAATAAACAACCAAAGGAAAATTTTAACATGATGACCTGGGGAAGCAAGCAATGACCTAAGGTCAATGTCAATGTTTTTCTTTGCACATTGTTTTCAAGATAATATTTGGTTAAATATATATTAGCAGTCCTATGATGAAATAATCTAATGGGGAAATTGCTACTTTATTTCCCAAAACAAGATTAATGAACTTGACCTTCTAAGATACACTATTGATTGATGCGACTGAATACGTTTTTAGGAAAGCACTTGATTATGAAAAGATAACAAAGAAACAAGATCTTAGAAAAGCGTTTATTGTGAAGGTATAATTTTTTGTTGTATATTTTTCCTTTATTTTCAGGCATTGCAATATCTTTTTTTCAACTTTTTCCTTTGTTGTATTGCAATGCTTACTTGTTAGTGATTCATTTAAGGTACCAATAATGTTGTGTTCTACATTTCATATTGTCTCCAACAAATGAAAAGGATATTGACAAGCTCCAGGGGTGTACATATGACAAATATGGATACTTATCAATGGTAGTAAAAAGGTTCTAATTGCTTGTGAGCACAATCATGTTTATGTTTTTAAGAAGCATCAAGTAAATAGATTTTCTTATCTCACTAAGGTGAGGTCTATGGTTGAAGCATAAAACAAGCTACCTCGTAGCATGTTTATGTACATGATTTCTCGAGCAAGTACCAAAGGCATGGGATTTTGTTAGTTTCTCAAGTATGCATATAGCTCATTGCTTTCTTGTTCAAATTCATGATTCAATTGTTATTGTGAATATGGTTTGCAAGTCATTGGATAGATAACAAGAATGTCAATATGTTATAGCCAATCTATTATTTTAAACATGTATCACCTCCTTGAAAAGGGGTCTTAGAGTTAATTTTTTTATAAAAAAGAGTGCATTGGATAATTATGTAAACATCTAAATCTAAAAATCATTTTCAAGTAAGATCTACACACTAGTGGGTAGCTATGAAAACTTTTGTAGAAATATATTGTTCTCACTAGGTATTTTCTTAACAAAGTACTATGAAAGATTCTAATAATAATTTAAAATTTTATAACACTTTGTCTACAATCTTACAATGTTTTATTGGGAATTTTCTATCTTTCCTTATAGTGTTTCCTATGTTCTTTTGCTATCAATTTTTATTTCAACAAAGGTTTATCTCACCAATTCACTCAAATAACATTGCCTTGTATTTGTTCAGACATTTGAATTATTATTATTTTAAGAGCCTTTGCCTTTTTTGTTGATAGAGATATATTAGAGCACTTATCAAGTGCTACCTTAGTGATGTTGCAATGATGTAGTTGTTCAAACCATCACTGGGAGATGCATTTGTTATCTTAAGAGCCTTTGCCTTTTTTGTTGATAGAGGTATATTAGAGCACTTATCAAGTGCTACCTTAGTGATGTTGCAATGATGTAGTTGTTCAAACCATCACTAGGAGATGCATTTTTCATTCAAAAGTAGCACATTTTTTTTTTGAATTTTTGTTTACTACGATGGGAATGTCACCATTTCATTTGCTAAAGAAACAATGTTAAGGGACTTGATCTACTCAACTCCAATATATGTTGATGTTAGTAAACTAGGTTTTAGGAGAGAACTTGGTTGTCAATAGCTAGAAGAGAAACAAGATTTTACAAAAGTGCTTATTGGAAGGTATAATATTCTGACCTATATTTTTGCTTTGTTTTTAGACACTAGACAATCTTCTCTTAATTTTTTTCCTTTTTTGTATGCTAATGCTCATCTGATAATGTTTTTTAGGTACCAATGATGCTATATTCTATATATTACATATTATCTTCAATGTAAATATAAATGGTCTTCATAAGCTTGCAGAATATCCATATGACAAATCTAGATACTTGATAATCAATGGTAGTGAGAAGGTTCCAACTACTCAAGAAAAAATGAGCATAAATCATTCTTATGTTTTTAAGAAACATTAACCGATTTAAATTATCTATGTAGCTGAGGTAAGGTCCATTGCTAAAAAAAACATATGACCTAGGAGCATGTTTACAGACATGGTTTTGAGAGAAACTACCAAAGGGGTAGGTTGTTATCTTTTCAACTATGCATGTATCTCATTTCCTTTTTTTCCAAATTCATGATTCAATTATTGTTATGAATAGGATTTAGGTAGCTACAAAAACTTTTTTAGGAAGATATTGTTTTATTAGGCAATTTCTTGTCAAAGTTCTATTAATTATAATATTTATGATTTTTAAGTAACTAAGGATTTAATCCATGGCCTCATCATTTGACCTCTCTCAATTGGTCGTGCTTAAACTTATGAAGATGTTAATGCTTATTAGTATTTATTTAACTCTTGTAGAGTGCTAATGTGCAAAATATAAAAGGGTTGAGGGTTCAAGTGCAAGTTCTAAATGAATTTACCAATCCAAAAGTTATTTTTTTGTTTGCTTTCAATTTGTAATCTAAGTTTAGGATTCTTGTTTATGTGTGTAGATTGTTTGAGTCAAGTAGGGATTTATAAAATGCTTCTTGTTTCAAACATTGGTATAATAGTCTTTAGAACTTGGATTATGTTCTTAGAAATCAATTTCAAAGCACCCTACAAGCTAAAGCATGACACAACTATTTATTTTTCTTCATTTTGTTTTCAGAGAATGACATAACTACTAAACTTATTCACCTTCTCTAGAAAAAATTAAAATTTGGTCTTGAAAATTGCTATTGGATAATTTTCAAGGGAACACTTACATGTTTGTTTTCTATAATTTTGAGTTTTCGATCAGCTACAAAATCCCATAAACTTTATTACTTAGGTTACGTTATTCTATAGACTTTTATAATATTTATATGTATCACTTTTTCTACCACCTTTTATCAACATTAAAATTGTTTATTGCATGATTGTTGTAGGTAATCACTTTATCTTAAGGTAATATTCAAACCATTGTCATCTAATTATTTGATAGCCAGTTGTCATTGTGCTCATAGACTATTCTAATGACATCTCTTTTCCATTTATAATTTCAAGTCCTAATAACAACAATCAAGTAAATAAACTTTGAAAAGGGGTCCAACAATTAGACCCAAAATGTTTGTGATAAAAATGTTCTAAGACAATACTACTACAATTTCAAGGAAATTAAGTAACTAGCCATTTGAAACTATATGGAATGCATTCAAAATTTTATGGTTGGAAAAATGATCAATTTTCTGAAATGTAAAAGACCTCATGTTTAAACAACATATATATTTTCATGAATAAAATATTTAAATCGTATGACTCATAATGTTTTGACAAGCTCATCCATAAAGATTGATTCTTAATTTAGAATTAGAAAAGGATCTCTACGAATCTTAGTTGAGGGTTGATTCATCAAACATCATAGAACAATGGCATTTACTTAACTAGTTGGGCTTAATTACTAGAATCATAGCTTCATTGGCTAAAGCCATAGTTCTTGATGTGGTTATATAGAAAAAATTTAAAAAATGATTGGAAACAATATTTTGGTATAAATTATTATCAAAATTTTACAATTCAAGTTAAGATCAATTTAGGAATTGCAATGAAGCTTTATTTTATTGAGAGTGGCATTTTCAATGTTCTCATGTATATGGTGTAACTATGTTTATTATATTCCTAAGCCCATCCCAAAATGTCAACACATTTATTTTTATATTTGTTCATGCCTAGAAATCTCCCATGTTTCTGAAAAATGATTATCTTTTAGGGTACTATATTATGAAACTAGATCTTAGCACCTTGTAGGTAAACTCAGTGGGAATTCAATTTATGAGGATTTAACAAGGAAGGACAATCAAAATCCTACCCATGCAATTTCATGTCTTTTGTATTGTACTTAATCTTTCACATTTTTAGGAAACATTGTAATTAAGATTCAAAATTTGTATAGTAGAGAAATGTTACACAATAAGCCTACCATAATCAGAATAAGAATTGCTTAAAAACCATATAACACCAGATATAGGGAATAGGTTATCACAGAATTCAAAAATAGAAGTACTCAACCATAGAAAATTTGGGATAAGCTTACTAAGGGTTTAGTAAGAAATGGTATCAATTTTTTTGAAAACTTCTGTTAACTCTTGAAAATAGTGTTGCATAGTTTTAGGAATCATGGTTTTGGGAACTATTGTAACCATTATTGAAGTTGGGTTAAAATAATGGTTGGGAATTATTGAAAGGCTGACAACTGTCATAAATTTTTTTGGATATGACACAAACCTTTTTACAAGATTATACCTCTCAGTGATGTTGCAATGATAAAATTATTTAGACCATCATTGCAAGAAGAAATTGCCATTCAAAGTCAACAAATTGTTTTTAAATATTTTTGAATACCTTTTTTTACTTGTCAATGTTGTTAATTATATTCATGCCTCTCAAATTTGAAAATAAAGTTAGTCAAGCTTAGTTTGGATCTTTATCTACTACCATGCACTCAAAAATTACAAATTTTTCATGAAATCATAATACAAGATTTTTAAAATTGTATCATTTTTTTATGAAACCATACATAAGGCAAAGATGTAACCAAGTTATCCAGTTTCACATAAATAAAATACAATACACAAATACAATTTAAAAAACAACCATAAAATAAAATGATTAAAGGAACATTAAAGAAGCCAAGACACCATGCTCATTCTTCAAAATGCTTTAAGAAAGCATTAATAACTTTTTTTAAATTAATCAAATTTGAATGGTCACAATATTATAACTTTATTCTTTTTGACAAAGTTCATTGCCCAAACTTGTCTTGCAAGTCTCCAATCTCTGTTAAGAAACAATCATTCATCAAACATAAGAAAAGTAAAAAACTCAAAAAACATATGAATAAAACCTTTAAGATATTCCCATTTCTCGTTTCTTTGTAAAATAGTTATCCAACCTCCTTGGCAAGTTCAAACTATGAATACTTTCCAAAAATCCTCTATTAATAGGATGAAGTCTTATATTTGTAGTGTAGAAAATTGTATACCTTTACAAATTTACACTATGTTTCCATCCCCTTAATTAATTGGACTTAATTAAGCTTCTATTTGACCAAATTATGCATTCCAAAGCCTTATTATTCTCATTTTTTGTAAAGAAAATTCGCATTAAACAATTGCCAACATTAATTTAAACACCTTGGAAATTGTGTGTCCTAGATTTAGGTCCTAGGACCCATTCGCCCAAGGGAAAATGGGTCCCCTTTAAGTGCCAGGACCCAATTTTTAATATGTTTTTGGTGGCATTTTAATGATTCAAATTCAAGTTTCAAATATCAGCTTGTGGAATCTAATTTTTGGGAAATTAGATAAACATCTATAAATACAATTATTTTATCAATTCAAATCTAAGAGTTTTGAACAAGCTAGAGGTGAACTTCACAAGAGCAAATATTATTGTCAAGAGCATTGAAGAGTAGATTTATTAGTCATCTACAATAGCATTCAAGATCATATCATCATGTCAAAGTCTGCATATTCATATCATGTTTTGGAGCTAACATTGTGATGTAGGTTTCAAGCAATCAAACCAATTCATGCAAGATCCAAACCTTAGAGAGATGTGTTAGAATTTAGTCCTCTAAGGGCAACTATTAAGGGTTTGGTGAGTTGTGACAAAGCTTTGTTCACTCATTAAATCATTCCATTTATCATCATTTCATCATCAAGGTTTAATTACCAAAATGGGGTTTGACTAAGGCAAACCCCCATTCACCCAAAAACAAACATTTTTCTTCTCTCTTTGTATGTGTAGATTTATTGGTGAAGAAGGATTTAAGATTGATAAAAGGAGCAATTTTGAAAAGTTGTCATCATTGTTGTCAAGCCACATAAACTCTCCTAGAAATTTTATTTCTGACTTTTTGACAGTCAAACTTGAAGAAATCAGAAGCTTAGATTCAGGATCTGAGGATTGCAAAATTAGATTTTGGACCCCTGCACAATGACCCATTCGCCCTAGGGCGAATGAGTCCTACAAAGCTCAAAACCCACTTTTTATGCTAGGTGCACACCACTCTGCCCTTCTCAGATCTGCCTACAAATTACTATTTCCATTTCTATTATCATAATATTCTGCATTTCAAGTGTCAGGTCATGCAATTTAGCTAGTCAACACATTTGAAATTATCTCCCAAAAGTGCCAATTAGTCATTTTTGTCATAAGAAAACAACAAACTTTCCTAATAGGGTTGACTCACCTCAAGGTTGAAAGTCAATTCTACCCTTGGGAGATCTCTTTTTCTAATGAAACTAAGGAAATTGTAAGTTTTTTTAAACCTTTAGATCATTTTGTGTTGGTGAACACCCTCATACACACACATACTTATCTATTTTTCTTTGTTTCATTTTGGTGAGCCTAACATTGTACATCATAAGTTCTGATTTGGAAGTCTCTAAAACCCTAGATTTAGGATTTACATTAGTTAATCTTGCATCTCATCTAGGGTTTCATAATTGTATCTTGCATCATTTAAAATTTCATTTTTCATCATTTAAAATCATAAAAATATAACATATTGCATAGTAGTCTACATATTAGTGTCTTTCAACCATTTACATTAGAGAATTCAATCAAAATTATATAAAAAATGTTGTCAGTTTGCTTGTTGTTTTCCATAAAATTAAGTTTACATCTAATCATCAAATTCTAAAAACTTGTAACTGAAAGAATTTGTCTACAACCTTAAATAGAGACGTTAAACATTAACTCAGAAACTCAAACTTTCATTTTTCCAACCCCTATGCAAATACCCATTCACCCTTGGGAGAATTTTTTCTTGTACAATTCAATTTCCAAATTTTTGGGCATAAGTCCATCTTTGTCTACTTCATTTCTTATTGTTTGCAGATCTCAATTTTAGTTTCTGAAATTACAATTTTTTGTAGCTGTTTGCATTCACATCAATTGGTCAAAACAAGTGCATTGTTCAAAATAAAAATTTGCATCTTAAAGACATCATTTTCAGATTATTGCATTCTAAAATCATGAAATAAGTCTATTACCCCACCCAACTAAAATTTAAAAATCTTTATCAATCTGATGCCAAATCATAACATCTCATTTGTTAAAGCTAAGGACACCACGAATGATGTGATGAATGTTGACAATGTATAATACATGACTAATGATAACATGAGTAATAATGAAGATGACATACAAACTATGGTCAACCTCATAAGGTTCAAACCAACTTGTCTCTTAACATTGCTCTCTCGCAAAATGACATAATTAAACATGCACTTGATGGTCCTCTTTACATAACTAGAAGATCAATGACAAGCCTACTAATGGGTTATTAATTGATCCCGTGTCTGTAGAGAATGTGATCACTGAGGAATTCTTGTTTGTGCATGAACTCTACCAAGATTATTAGGAAGAATTGAAAGCATGGATCAAAACACATAATGGTTTTGCTTGCTCTATGATAGGTTTGATCACTCTCACATTAAAAGTTGGACCAAAGAAATTAGATGTCTCATTCTCTATCATCTCGTCATCATACCAATTCCATGTGAAGCTAGGATACCCATGGCTATGCTCCATGGATGTCATCCCGTCTGTGGTACATAAATGCTTAAAATTTCCATTTGGTAATGAAATTTTCACTATACATCATAGCGGTTTTAAGCCTTTGTCTTCCAGTGGGAATTTCTCATTGGATTTCTTTTGGTACAAACCCATGGAACCTATTAAGCCTTGTGAGGACTTATTTTTCAAATCTTACCAAAAGTTCAAGGTAAAGTGCATAGCAAAATTATCTCTTAGCAACATTATTGAATTCATGATTGAACCCCCTATCATTGATGAAACTATGATTGAACCAAAAGCTCTTCCAAGTAACCAAGTCAAATCAACCATGATTCCTCTTCCTATTTCCTATAAGAGACCAATAAATAACCATACAATGCCTATTGTGCCTCTTAAGATAAAACAAATTTATAAACCTAAAGAGAAAGTGGTTTCCCAACCCTTGATGGTTCCTTCCATTCCTCCCTTGCAGGAAGAAAAGAAACCAATGTTTGATAAACTTGCTCCTACACAATCACAACTTGAAAATTGAAAAAAAAAAGAAATTGAAATGCTAAAGAGCATAGGCATAAACGTCGTGCTATTGCTCGTTAGCTAGAAGAAAAGAACAAACTAGCAAACCAAGATCAAATATTAACTCAAACAAAGCATGATAATTCTACACCTTCACCACAACAACATGAAACCTCTATGGACATTATCATTAGACCTCTTTCTGTGATAAATTTAGATGATGATGATGATGAGATTGTTAAGATTGACGAGGAAGTAAATAATGAGCTGAATTTGTTATTTTCCTCTTCCATGAGCTTAGATGACAATAACCGTGATGATCCTCCTAACAAGAGTGACTCACCACATGTTGAATCTAGTGATTGTCTTAGTATGACACTCATTGCTTCCCCTTTGGCTAGTTATTTTCCTTTTGTATACGATGAAAAATATTGGGATGCAAACAACTTGCTTTAGGTTGGCTCGCATGTGTCATACTAGCTTTGTTCTTTGTGTGATTGTATGTGTGTAATGTGATGCCCCATATTGTGTTGCTTGGCATGTCTTTATGTTTGTGAGCCTACTTTGGATGACCCTTGTCACTCCATTGGTGCAAGGATACAAAGGAGGAAAATTCGTTGTGACATTCTTCTATTTGTATCTACATTCTTCTACATGTCATAACCATTATCTTTTCACTTATCTTGTGTTTTCCTTTTGGGCACAATGCAAGGCATTGAGACATTTAGGTCTCTTCCATGTCAAGACCCAAAAGGTTCTCCTTTTTTTTCACTCTCTATGTGGTATTCCTCCTTTTTGTTTGTTGTTCTACGAGTATTTGGGGAATGATGACAGTTCTAAGCTCTATTATAACACTGTAGCAAAGACATACACTGACCCCAAATCCGTAGATCCATTATGTGTTATCTTAGGATTGCATAAGGGGGAAACCTCCTTTCCATGAAGTAGCTTTATTTGGAAACATATGTTTGGCATAGGGCTTTCCAAATAAGCTCTCATATATTAGCCTTTATCTTCTACTTTAAAGTAATTACTCATGACACAATGTTTAGAAATTTCTTTAAAGTGGGAGGCATTAAGCCTCCCGCTCATTGCTTTCATAAAGACATGACTTTATCCAAAGTGTGGTCTTCTCAATTTATGTGATGTGTCTTCTTGGTGGTGAAATTGGGTTTGATGTCCTTCAAGAGCATGATTTTTCTTGGCATATGACATTCCTCTTGGTGGTAATGTTATGACTTGCATTCCCTAAGGTGTGAATCTTTTATCTCTCAGTCCTCTCTTGGTGGTGATATCAAGTGTGATGTTCCATGAGGTGAGACCTTTCATGAACTAAGAAAAAACCCTTTGACTATCCTAAAACTAATTCTTAGCCACCAAGCTTAACATAACTTGCTTGCTAGTGGTGCCTTTTCGTAAGTGTCTAGCATAATGTAGCTTGCTAGCCTTGTGAAACCTATGACCATCTTGTGTGCCACCTTATCAAAGTTAGCAAGGAGTATAAATTTTGGTATGGTTGATGTATGGGAGCTTGTAGACCTAGCATGACTTACCCATCTGCCACCTTTTTGTGAGTTCACACCTTGTAGACCTAGTGTGTGTTTCTTACCCTATTTCCCATGGGGCTCACCTAGTGTATATCAAACTACACTAGCCCTTGTGAGCATATTTTTGGATAAAAATCTTAGGCTTGATCCACCCTTCTTCCTCTTTGCATTAATTTTGATGTTATATGAATGTACCTTGTGTCACTGTTGAATGCATGTGTCTCTTTGTGCCTTTGTTGGTTTTCCATGGGATCTTAGATCCTTGGGGCTTGATCATCCTCCTTAATCCTTATCATCTCATCTTTCCAACAATTGTACAATTACACCTCTCTTGACTTATTTGTCTACTTTAGTGTGGGTTTGATCGTGGGCTCATACTCTCGCTAAAGTGGGGTCTAAATGTAGTGTAGAAAATTATACATCTTTACAATTTCACACTATGTTTGCATCCCCTTAATTAATTAGACTTAATTAAGCTTCTAATTGACCAAATTATGCACTCCAAAGCCTTATTATTCCCATTTTCTGAAAGGGAAACCCACGTTAAACAATTGCCAACATTAATTTAAACACCTTGGAAATTGTGTTTCCTAGATTTAGGTCTTAAGACCCATTCATCTAAGGGAAAATAGGTCCCCTTTAAGTGTCAGGACCCAATTTCTAATATGTTTTTGGCAATATTTTAATGATTCAAATTCAAGTTTCAAATGTCGGTTTGTTGAATCTAATTTTTGAGAAATTAGATAAACACCTATAAATTCATAGTTATTTTATCAATTTAGAGATCTAAGACTTTTGAACAAGCTAGAGGTGAACTTAATAAGAGCAAATATTATTGTCAAGAGCATCAAAGAGTAGATTTATCAGTCATCTACAATAAAAATCAATATCATATCATCATGTCAAAGTCTATGCATATTCATATCATGTTTGGAACTAACATTGTGACATAGGTTTCAAGCATTCAAGCATCAAATCAAGCCAATTCATGCAAGATCCAGAGCTTAAATAAATGTGTTAGACTTCATTCCTCTAAGGGCAACCATTAAGGGTTTGGTGAGTTGTGACAAAGCTTTGTTCATTCATCAATTCCTTCCATTTATTGTTATTTCATAATCAAGGTTTAATTACCAACATAGGGTTTGACTAAGGCAAACCCCCATTCACCCAAAAACAAACATTTTTCTTCTCTCTTTGTATGTGCAAATTTATAGGCGAAGAAGGATTGAAGATTCATCAAAGGAGCAATTTCGCAAAGTTGTCAAAGTTGTCAAGCCAGAAAAACTCACCTATAGATTTTATTTCTAGCTTTTTGATAGTCAGACTTGGAGAAATCAAAAGTCTAGATCCAAGATCTAAGGACTGCAAAATCAAATTTTGGACCCCTGCACTAGGACCCATTCACCCTAGGGTGAACCAGTCCTGTTACAAAGCTCAAAACCCACTTTTTGTGCCAAGTGCACACCATTCTACCCTTCTTAGATCTACCTACAATTTTATGTTTTCATTTATGTTATCATAATATTTTGCATTTCAAGTGTTAGGTGTTGGAAAATGTTCCTCAAGCTTACTGACATGAAACTCCTAAAAGAGAAAAATCTGTGAGACCATTTGGAAGTCTTACCGACTAGCAGCTGTGTTCAAAGTTTAAAGTCACTGAGACTTTGGTTCTGTCTTGCCGACGGGAGTCATCGGCAAGACATGTCTATCGCTGTGAAGATTCCTATCTCTTCCCGTCCAGGCAGATCTCTTGCCGACAGGTTGGTTCCAATAGGTTATCAGGAAGACTCTTGGTGATGAGTGGCATCGGGGAGAGGCATGAACATTCAGAATGACTCATTTCGACAGAGTATGTCTCGCTGATGGTTTTACACATGAATGACATCAGAGTGACATGAAGGCTCGATAAGAGTCTAAGCGATGGTGTTGCTCTTGTCTATAGATTGGTTGGAGTAATATGAACTGTCGGGTATGCCTTCGGTGTGATCTCCTGCCGATGGTTGTAGTCTCGCTGACAAGTATGCAACTTCGGTGAGAACTCTTGCCGATGGTTTTCCTCTCGCCGACGGGTATGATTTCGGTATGAGCTCTTGCCGATAGCACTTGTATCGCCGACAACTTTGCTTGATGAACATCGGTGTAACATAAGGTTCTATAAGACTCTTAGCGATAGCGATGGTCTTGCCGATGGTTCTGCAGTGGATATCGATGTGATGTCTTAGCGAAGGAGTGAATCTGGGCGACAAGTTTGAACTCGATATGACTCTTGCCGATGGTGGTGACTTTTGTCGATAACGACAGTCGAGCATTGTGGCATCAGGGAGAAACGGCCTAGTGTCTCACTGACATGCAATACAGTTTGAATGCCTTGACTGAATGTCTATCCTACGTGGTTTGTTCTGAGCCAATGAGAGAAGCAGAATTTGAACCATTACCAATTGGACTGTTGTGACCGTTCTTGTGAGGGAGGTGAATAGATTGTGAGGAGAACAATTATGCTCTGGCAATGGCGGATGACGATGAACAGTGTGAGATAACAAAATGTTGCTCGATTAAACATGAGTTGATCTAAGCGAATTCATTGTATGTTTTCAGAGAGCTATTATGTACAAGATTGATCAGTGAATGTTGCTGCTGTAAATTTGACATCAGAAAGTGAATTTTGTTCTTTGTATGTAATTTTGTTTACTGTAATACAAAGAGGCTTTTCTTGGTGTGGTGGGTTTTTCTCCCGTACGGATTTTCCCACGTAAATCTAGTGTCCAATTGTGTATGTTCATTTCTCTATTCTGTTATTCTTTTCAAGTGTATCTTAATGAACTATAATTGTAAAATTTAAAGTCATATTTGCATTCTTCCCTGAGGTTTTGACGTTAGGAGAGTTTGTTTCACACCTAAGCTTTCCTTACATTAGGTCATGTAATTCAATTAGTTAATGCATTTGAAATTATCTCCCAAAAGTGTCAATCAGTCATTTTTGTCATAAGAAAACAACATACCTTCTTAATAGGGTTGACTCACCTCAAGGTTGAAAGTCAATCCTACCCTTGGGAGATCTCTTTTTCTAATGAAACTAAGGAAAGTGTAAGTGCGTTTAAACCTTTAGATCATTCCATATTGGTGAACACCCTCATACACACACATACTTACATACTTGTTTTTTTGATGTTGCAATATTTACAGACTTCCTTTTCATATCTAACTTTCTAATTTTACATCTATACAATAAATAAAATTGTCTTTAAGCCACACTAATATTGCAAGGGTAATTACATTTCAGACATATAAATGACTTGAATTGTAGACCATGACATTTAAAAGTCTTTCAAATACATGAATTCTTTTTAGGTTCAAAATTCTCCTCCAAAGTTGTTGATTTATCTATACACATGGAGACATCTTTATAATTCCTATATTACTTTACCACAGGTGTAAAAACCTTAGCCTTTGGGATTATTGTATTAGCCAATTTTTGCGTCCAAATAGAAAAAAAAATTCAACCTCTTTGATCTTCATTTCAATGGTTAATAGTTATTTCCTAAAGTTTCTTGTCGTATATGATAGTGTTGATAATTTGGTCATAGTGCTTGGACCCACATTTCCTTAAATAAATAGCTCCTTTTGTACAAGATATTTGAAGTCCTATTTGGTTACCTAGATATCCTCTAGAGCTAACTCATCTTTCTTAAGAATACTTATGTCCATAGCCCCATAAAATCCCACATTATTAGATTGAATATTTAGTTTATTTTGAAAGTTTCTTATTGAATGTTCAATTTATTTTGAAAGTTTCTTTAATTCATCAATACCTTTCCAAATAATTAACAACTTCCATTCAATACTCCTAATCCATGTTGCATTGCTATATTCTTCAACTTTGGTTACAACTTTTTCATTTAGCGGAGTATTTGGTATTTGTATTATTTTTGATATTTCTTCTATATCCCTCATTGCTAAATGCAAGATGGTCTCTTTCCTTCTCATCACTTGGACTTCATTCTTCAATTCTTTGATGTCTACTTCAATTTAATTGTACAACATCATACTTCTTTAGATACAAAAATTCCATATACGATTAGTTGTTCAACCCAACACTTGGATGCTTTTCTAAATTCTTGATATTTATTAAATCTTTCCATTGCACTTTTTATAAATACCTTGTATGCTCGAATCATCTGCAACTAAGGGCCCATCCAATGACTATGTTGAAAAATTTAAAATGTTCTTAATACAAGAAGATAACACTTGGATATGTTCTTCAAGTTGCTCTCTTGTGGCTTTTTCCTTTTCTATTTTGTGCACAAGTTTTATAGCTGAAATCTAGAAATTATGTATGCCTCCATGTGTTAAAGGCATCATATCAATCCTTATAACCTAATAGTCATATTTTACAATTTGATCCTTATCTTTGTCATTAATTTGGCTTTGTTATCTCCAAATATTGTTCTCCTAAAGAACCAAACATTAACCTTGAAGCAATATGATCCTTTTTAGGCTTGGGAAAAGCACTATATAATAATTTGGAAACCACTTCAAACTCAAGCACAATAACATCTTCATATTTCCTCTTCTTGAAAATTGTTTCTTTTAGTCATAGTGACAAGCATGGACTGTTAGATGCACTTAAGGTCAAAGTTGAAAATGGGTGGAAAAATGCTTTTTGTTGATGGTATTTGATGAACATCACAAATTAATGGAGGGGAAGACATATAATCAGCATTATTTGTAGACAAGTAGTCTTTTACTAATACAAGTGAAGATACCTATTATGGAGTCATATTTTTTCTGGAGTAGATCAACATAATCTTCTTGCATTTCTTGTTCGGTAAGAAGATCCATCTTAGGACTTTTCACTGGAAAATTGTCTCTAGACTTTGGAGGATCTTGAGCACAAGTACTTTCAAGCTTTATTTCTTTATCAAGTTCCCCATCATCCCCTCCACTGTTCCTAGTTGTAGCTGACCTTTTTTTTGGAACATCAATATTAATTGCACTTTTAGATGTTGCGGTGGATTTTTTAGATTACTTTACTTACCTAGAACTTGATCTTGAAGGTTTACTAGTAGTATGTTCCTTCCTCTTGCATCCAACCATTTTTGAGTTTTCTTTCTAGAATAAAGAAATATATTTCTTTGATATCCTTTATCTATTTCTTACTCTGATCAATCAGAGTAAGAGCCTTAAATTGAATAGATTCTAGATAAACTTGATCAATCATATATGAACCATAATATTCTATTCCCTCACCATCTAATTCCAATTCATAATCTTTCATCTCTTTGACAGTTAATCTACACCAATCCCTCTTTCTCACTTCAAAATTATTTTCACAATCTTCCTAATAATCTTCCAAATGAGGGTGATGCTTAATTTATTTGTAAGATACAAAAATTTCTTTACATATCCTTTGTTATCAAAAGGATATCTCCTTTTATAATAATTCATAATTATGCTTACCACACATCTCTCTATGTTTTGTGCTTTTAGCTGAAGATGAACAACTATAATAGAACAACCTTGTTGGAAATGGGTATCCTAATTTTTGTAGATCCTTACACTTTTTGTTAACCAACACCATTTGTTTACAGAGCTTAATTAAAACCAAATGATCAAATGGGTACTTGGGAAACTTATAAGGATATTCATCAAATCCACCTATTCTTATGCAAGAAAATGTGAGAAACTAAATAAAATAACTCCCAAATCATTTAATCAATTCTACAGCCTCAAGAAAAAATCTTTGGCCCAAATTAGCATCAAGTTGTTTGATTGTAAGCATAGTGAATGCATCATTCACTCTTCTGAAATGTTTATTACTAACATTCAACTATAGCTAAGGACATGAATCATATATTTAAGTCGTTTCATCATAAATCTCGACTTCATAAAGTCCAAGGCATGGGTGTATACTAACAATTGCATAAAACAAATACGAAGTCATGTAAAACTTCTGTCTATTCTAAAAATATATAATTTAATTATGTAAATTGCTACTAACTAATTTACCCCAATCCACGTATTACAATTCATAACCTATCATAATAATGAGTTGACACATCTAATATTCAAAGGAATTTGTTTCTTCATCTCTACTAACTCTATGAAGTAAGGTTATGATTTCTTATATGTCTTCGTTAGAGTAAGACCTAACAAGCCCTTTCAGTAGCTTTGAATTTCTTTTCCTTGGGCTCTTAAACTAGTATTTGATAACATTATTTAAGCATGTATCTCTCATTTCAATGAAATAGTTCCTAACACTCTCCATGCTCATATTTGCATAAGCTTCTTTGTTCAAAAGTCTTAATACCACGCTCATGGAGGGCCCACCTAGTTTGACTATCAACTTGTCATTCATACTTTTGATCTCCCTTTTCTTAGGTTTATAGTACTTAACACAAACTAATTATACTAAATCAATGCACTAGAAAAAGACTAGAAATCCTCCTACATGGGCCAACTCACTTTGAAAAGTGACCTCAACCATTGGTGTCTTAGGGTTATTGCCCTTTCATATCCAAAATTCTTCAAGATCTATATGTCCTAGCTTGCTATCCCCCACCTTGGATAGAGAATTTTGTAAGATAGACTCCCTTTCATACCCTTGGTACGCATGTTTCATCCTTGACACTTAAATTTTTGTGACATAATAGTGGCTAAATAACATTTGAGGAATAACAATTTGAACATTTTAGCATAAAACTAGGACACAATGTAATTGAATGTGAAAAACTTTAACAAATAAAAATTTAAGTTAGCAATAAGCACATTTGCTTACTTGGCAAGTTCCTTAAGGAGTTGCTAACCAATGACTATAATTAGGTTGGGCTCCACTTTGCAAGAATATTTGTCTCTTCTTTGCTCTCATTGTTGTGTTTGTGCAAATGAAGGAGATAAAGATTTAATAATGTTTACATCTTTACGTTTTTATATTTTATGATAGGTAGCCAGTTTCTTACTTTTCCTTGGCTTCTTTTTAGATATTCAAGACATTTTTCGGATGATCATTAGGAACTAGGAACAAATTGAGGCTTATTTTGGTTCTAGTAACCCCTGCTACCTCCAACTCTTTTCCTTTTATTGCTCTATACATTCTAAATCTTTGAATTCTTTTTTCTAGAGTGTCGATGACTCCTTTAGAATTAGGATCCTAAGAAATTCTTCTTTTATTGATCTTTGTATTCTCGCTTATGACCACATCATGAACCATCAATATAATACAAAATTAACCTAGATTTCTACAATTTCGACAACAAAGCAACCTTTTGACTCTTTGAACTCATCACAAGTTTCTATCATTCCAAGATTATCAAAGGTTTCGTTGCTTCTCAAAACAAATGAATGCTTTGATTTGTTTAGAAGTGACTAGACCACTCTCGTCAAAACTTTTTACTGTTCTTGGAACCTACCATATCTCTGACAAGATAAGAACACATAGTTTTTACAAATAATAAAAAGTGAAAAGTTTCTCATATAATAAGAATGATCGATCAAAAATTTCTTGAACAACCAACAACTCTCAATAGAATAGTTCTAATTAGAGCTTAAATCTCCAACAAAGGAGTTCCAAATCACAATAAAAGTTTCAATTTAATCCAAATACTTAAAATAACATTTAGCCACTTGCACCAGATATTTGGCATATAAATTTGATTAGGGCATGAACCATTAGTATTGTACAAACTCATCATGGGTTTTTATCGTTCCAAGGTTAATGGAGGTTCCTTTGCTTTTTGGAACAAATGAATGCTCTGATTTGTTTCTAAGCAACTAGACCACTCCTTTCGAACTTTCAATTGTTCCTAGAACCTACCATATCTTCGACAAGACAATAAATACATAGTTTTTATATAAATAGTGAAAAGTGAAAATTTCCTCATACAATAAGAATGACCAATCAAAAAATTATTGAATAGCCAACAACTCTTGATAGAATAGTTCTACTTAGAGCTAAAACCTCCAAAAAATGAGTTCCAGATCACTATACAAGCTTTGATTTACTCTAAATACTTAAAGAACATTTAGCCACTTGCACAAAGACATTTGACCTATAAATTTGACAAAAAACATACTCCAATCTAAAGTATTGGTAATTACATATTGACAAAAGACACATATTACAAAAACATAAACATCAGTAATTCTTTGCATATTTTCAAATCTTTCAAATACCACTAACTTGAAACACTTTAAAATCATAATTTTAGATTCTTTGTAATTTGCTTCAAGCTTTGTGATTAAACTTAAAAACTTTACCAAACTTGCAAAATTAGTACATAATCAAGTGACATAAGAGTAAGAGTAGGGGAGAGGAGTCGATACGTACACACCCAAAATCAGACGGTCCACGTGGCACGCCACGTGGACCAATAACTTTTTTTGCTGAAACCCATTATGAAAAAAAATCAAATAAACAATATAAAATTATTTTTTAAATTTTGGAGGACCTTTGCCACGTGGGAGGACAATATTTGTCCACACATTTTAAAAATCGAAAAAAAGACATGTCGATCGATATGTAGGCACCTCAGGTGCCACTTCCTATGTGGCACGACATCCAAAGTTGACAACCTTGCCACATCAACTTCTCTTAGTCTGCCACCTTAAGAATCCACTACGTCGCATTTATCACTCATCACCACTTCCTATACTTCTCGATTGTTGTGTTGAATGCAAGTATCCTCTCCTTAGCTCCCCGCCACCTCGTGTTTTTATCGAGCTAACCTACATTCAATTCTCCCAGTGCCTTGCTCTTGTCAACATCTTTTTAGCCTTTCATTCTAGCAAGTTGTCGTTCTTTCTTCACTTGCACGCCACTACCTGCTCGGTTCATCGTCTACAACCTTCAAACATTTACCACAACCTGCGATGCTCGAAAATCGGTTGGTATTTGGGTAGAAGCCGGTTACGATATGGGTACACGCCAGTTAGTGAACGTTACCAGTGGCTCCACTTCTGCCATGCAAGCAATGAACGGGTTCCTCGCCGCCATGAAGGTAATTGATATTTGTTACGATGTTGTGAACGTTTTTGAACTTCAAACCAATTGTTTAGCTCATAAGATTTTCTAGGTGAAGCCACATGAATGGTGTTGTGTGCTCGGGATTCAGCTGTTGTCTAGGTCGTGCATCGAGTCATTCGACCTAGGTGAGCTTGCTCACTAAGGCTCGCCATTATTTGATTTTTTGAGTTTTCTTTACATTTTCTGTTTGTTTTATTAGACTTTTGGTGTTGCATAAATTGTTTTTTTGGTTGAAGTTTAGTGTTTATGAACATTGTCCTGTTTGTGTTCATAAACACACTAAATATTTGGAAATTAATCTTTTGTTCAAGCATCGCTCTCTTTATAGAATAGATAATAATATTGTTGGTTGTTTCCCTGCCATTGAAATCTTTGGGGTTGTTTTCTTCTTTCATTAATAATATTGTTCGTTGTTTCCTTGCCATAGATGAAGCTGTATTTTTGTTTATATGGGTTCTACTCCGTAGGGTTTATATTGCAAATATTACACTCATATTTTGGCATTTCTCTTTCATTAGGGTTTATTTTGCAAATATAACATTCATAGTTTAGCATTTTTGCTTCCTTAGGGTTTATTTTGCAAATATTTCAGTCATAGTTTTACCATTTCTGTTTCATAAGTTCTGCATTATCATATACTCTAGTTATCGTATTCTTTCTCATAGGTTCTCCATTATCATTGACTCTGGTTATCCTATTCTCATAGGTTTTGTATTGTCATTGACTCTGCATATCGTATTCTCATAGGTTCTACATTATCACTGACTCTACTTATCGTAATCTCACAGGTTTTGCATTATCATTCACTCTACTTATCGTTTTCTCATAGGTTTTGCATTATCATTGACTCTGCTTATCATATTCTCATAGGTTTTGCATTATCATTGACTCTGCTTATCATATTATCATAGGTTCTGCATTATCATTGAGTTAGGTTGTGTTCTCTGTTTCATAAACCAAAAAAAAATAATGTGGGTTAATCTTTTTTTAGGTTTTGCTTCATCTTTTGAGTCACTTACAAAAATTATGTTGTTTCTAAGCCATAGATAAATATGTGGGTGTAATTTTTTTATGGGTTATGCTCCATCAAATCATTCATATACATTTGTGATAATTGTTAAACTCTTACTATTTTCCACTCCTAAGCTTAAAAAATAATTGGCTACATTTTTAACTTTTTTATAGTCAAAATAAATAGATTCAAAAGGATTCCATCAATTACACAATTAATTATGAATCCAATAGCTTGTATCATGCTAATACGACCATTGCCAACTATTATCCGATAGAATAATTCATAAAGTAATTTGGATCTTTTGAAACAATTTTGAGAAAAAAAAATATTATTAACATCTAATTCCATGTTATTCTCATTATGTTCTTTCATGGATTTATATTTTATCAAATTATAAAACCTAATAACAGTATTAGTATTCCCACCTCTCATAGAAAGATTAAAAAGATTATAACTACTTAAGTGTGATATTTTTAAATTTTAGAACTAGACATTGATATATGAGCAAATTAATATGGACTTTTCCATTAGACTACAATGGTTATGCTATTAATGTCTCATGTCTCATATAAATTGTTTTAATTTAAAAGAGCCTAATTTTTTATGTAAAGTTTTTCAATTCCTCTATCTTTGACACACAAACAAGGGCCCAGTTCCTAGGTGGACAGTCTTGATCATTTAACAATCTCCTAAAATATGTGTTCTACCATTCACCTACACCAAATATGCTATGCTCGATATTTTTTCAATTAATGTTATTGAGTACTATTTGTAGGTGCCATTGATATTACCATATATTACCATAAGCATAGTTAATAAATGCCTCAAGTGGTTATCGTATTCTTTCTCATAGGTTCTCCATTATCATTGACTATGGTTATCCTATTTTCATAGGTTTTGCATTATCATTGACTCTGCTTATCGTATTCTCACAGGTTTTGCATTATCATTGACAAAGCTTATCGTTTTCTCATAGGCTCTGCAGTATCATTGACTCTGCTTATTGTATTCTCATAGGGTTTGCATTATCATTGACTCTGTTTATCGTATTATCACAGGTTCTGCATTATCATTGAGTTAGGTTATGCTCTCTATTTCATAAACCAAAAAAAAAATGTGGGTTAATCTTTTTTTAGGTTTTGCTTCATCTTTTGAGTCACATAAAAAAATTATGTTGTTTCTGAGCCATAGATAAATATGTGGGTGTAATTTTTTTATGGGTTTTGCTCCATCAAATCATTCATATACATTTGTGATAATTGTTAAACTCTTACTGTTTTCCACTCCTAAGCTTCAAAAATAATTGGCTACATTTTTAACTTTTTTATAGTCAAAATAAATAGATTTAAAAGGATTCCATCAATTACACAATTAATTATGAATCCAATAGCTCTTATCATGCTAATACGACCATTGCCAACTATTATCCAATAAAATAATTCATAAAGTAATTTGGATCTTTTGAAACAATTTTGAGAAAAAAAATATATTATTAACATCTAATTCCATGTTATTCTCATTATGTTCTTTCAAGGATTTATATTTTATCAAATTATAAAACCTAATAACAATATTAGTATTCCCACCTCTCATAGAAAGATTAAAAAGAATATAACTTAAGTGTGAGATTTTTAAATTTTAGAACCAAACATTGATATATGAGCATATTAATATGAACTTTTCCTTTTGACTACAATGGTTACGCTATTAATGTATTATGTCTCATATAAATTGTTTTAATTTAAAAGAGCCTAATTTTTTAATGTAAAGTTTTTCAATTCCTATATCATTGACACATAAACAAGGGCCCAGTCCCTAGGTGGACAGTCTTGATCATTTAACAATCTCCTAAAATCTATGTTCTACCATTCACCTACATTGAATATATTGTGCTCGATATTTGTTTGATTAATGTTATTGAGTACTATTTGTAGGTGCCATTAATATTACCATATATTACCATAAGCGTAGTTAATAAATACCTCAAGTGGTTATCGTATTCTTTCTCATAGGTTATGCATTATCATTGACTATGGTTATCCTATTCTCATAGGTTTTGCATTATCATTGACTTTGTTTATCGTATTCTCACAAGTTTTGCATTATCATTGACAAAGCTTATCATTTTCTCATAGGTTATGCATTATCATTGACTCTGCTTATCGTATTCTCATAGGTTTTGCATTATCATTGACTCTGCTTATCATATTCTCATAGGTTCTACATTATCATTCAGTTGGGTTGTGTTCTCTATTTCATTAACCAAAAGAAATAATTTGGGTTAATCTTTTTTTAGGTTTTGCTTCATCTATTCAACGACTTTAAAAATGTATGTTGTTTTTGTGCCATAGATAAATATGTTGGTGTTATTTTTTTATGGGTTCTGCTCCATCAATTCAGTCATATACATATGTGATAATTGTTATACTTTTATTGTTTTTCATTCGCAAGCTTTATATTGTTCTTCATTACAACCATTACAGTCATGGGTTAATGTTCATGTTTTGATTAATGTTATTCAATACCATGTCTAGGTGCCATTGATAAATTTGGGGGTTTAGGTTTTTCATAGGTGTTGCTTCATTCATTCATTAATGTTATTTTCTTTAGGTGACATTCATTAAATTGGGGGTGTTATGTTTCCCAATGGCTAGGATTCATCAATTCAAACATGCAATTATTGGAGCTTTTTTTATTTGCATTACAAAAATTTGGGGGTCTTATTTTTTTCATAGGTTCTACTTGATTAGGTACCGTAGATATTTTTGGGGGTGTTACCTTGTTTGTAACTTCAACTTCATCATGGTTAGTCATCATCTATTCTACCAATTTCAGGTGCCATTTGGAATTTGCTAGGTGCTATTTGGAATTTGCTAGGTGCTATGTTTTTCATAGGTTATGTTTCATCAATTCATTCACCAACTATGTAGCCTTTTTTTGGTGTCATTAATAAATATAGGGGTGTTAGGATTATCATATGTGCTACTTCATTAAATTTATAATGCAAATGTTTGTATCCTTTTTTATGTGCCATTGATTATTTTGGGGGTGTTATCTTTTGCATAGGTTATTTTTCATCAATTCAGTCATCTAATTATTGTAGCTTCTTTCCGTGCCTTGGAAATATATGCGGGTGTTCTATTTTTGTTAGGTTCTGCTTCATCAAATCAGTCATGCATATATTGTACCTTTTTTAGGTAGCATAGATAATTTTTGGGGTCTTCTCTTGTTTGTAAGTTCCACTTCATCAATTCAACCATCTATTCTACCAATGAATAATTTCCCACAGTGGTACACCAGTCCTCCACAAGTTAGGAAAAAAATCTTGCATAAAAAAGCATGATGATATCAAACACATATCAGATATTAAATGCACGTTTAATCATTTATATATATGTATATGCATATGTATAGACCTATATATATGTATATTAAATATTAAATACACACGTAATTGTATTTATTTCGAAACAAAACAATTACACACTGGCAACCAAACATGATGAAGTGTATCCAACTTGTATATGCTTAAGGTCTTTGCATCTTCTTTATATATATATATACATATACTACTTTCACAACATCCTGCATATTTTTCGAGCCAACCTGCATCCAATGCTCCTAGTGCCTCGCACACTTTGTCAACTTTACAACCTTTTATTCTAGCAACTTCTCGTTTTTCTTCACAATGATGGCAATGTATGTGTATGTATGTGTATGTGTATGTGTATGTGTATGTGTATGTGTATGTGTATGTGTATGTGTATGTGTATGTCTATGTCTATGTCTATGTCTATGTCTATGTCTATGTCTAGTCAGAAAATATGTATGTATATGTGTATACATATGCATACATATACATATGTATATGTCTATGTATATGTATATGTATGCATATACATATCTATATACATATGTATATGTATATGTATATGTATATGTATATGTATATGTATATGGATATGTATATACATATCTATATACATATACATATACATATGTATATGTATAGATTGGCCAGAAAAATATTGCGGGGTGTCATGGAGCTAAGGAGAAGAGATGTGCATTAAACACGACAGTCAAGAAGTATAGCAAGGGGCGACGAGTGATAAATGTGACGCAGTGGATTCTTAGGGTGGCAAACTGAGAGAAGTTGACGTGGCGAGGCTGTCAATTTTGGACGTCGTGCCATGCAGGAAGTGGCACCCGAGGTGCCTACGTATCGGTCGACGGGTCTTTTCTTTTATTTTTAAAATGCGTGGACAAATATCGACCTCCCACGTAGCAAATTAGATCAAAAAAGGAATAGAAAATGACAAAATGTCAATGAAGAAGCAAACATTGCAAACCAAAACAGTGTCACATTGCAAATTACATAGAACACACATTGCAATATGATCATAATGCATTGCAAATCAAAACAGTAACGATGCATCTGTAATTATCATATATTTAAAACTGTCGATGAAGAAGCATACATTGCAAATCAAAACAATAACACACATTGCAAATTACATACAACACTTTTTGGAATCTGATAAGATTACTTCACAAACCAAAACAATAATACTCATTTTGTACTTATCATAAAATTAAAACTGTCCACAATTTCGGTGCATTTGTAAATATCAAAACTTCTAAAGTGTATGAAACTTGAATTGTATGTGAAAACCAAAAAAAAAAGGCAGCATCTAGTTGCTGCTGTTGTGAAATGGATCTTGGCTAGTTGGGGTGCCAATTGCCATGTTCTCGTCCCCTTCCAGTCGACGAGGAGTGTTGCATACATGAGTGGGACTTGGAGTGGTAAATTGAGTGCAAGTGACATGTGTTGGGGGCGGTGGTGAACACATTTGTACATCCCGAGTGCCAAATTGATATGGATATTGAGTGCCCCTAAAGTCAGATTGGGAGAGGCTTGAATAATTCATTGTTATGGAGAACTAAGGGATATTAATGTTGAGAATATCACAGAAGACTCCATTAGTTTGAGACAACAGATTAGAAGGGTTCCTTAACCACCTCTCTCTTTGTAAAGCCCTTTGTGCCTCCTCAATCTCTTTTTCCTTTCGGTCATGTTCCTTGTGAAGCCTCTCTTGCTCCTTTTTCATATCTCTATCCTTTTTATGTTGTAATTTTTGCTGCTCTTTTTATTTTTGCAGTATCTCCTTCTCAATTTTGACATTCTCCTTCAACTTCGCTACCACAATTTTTGTTGCCCTTTTCTCCTCATTCTATTGTCTATTTCTTGCTTTTATCTCCTCGACCTCTTTATTCCTTTGCTCTTGCTCCATTATCAGCCTCATGTAGTCATTTGTTGTCAACAATTGAGACTGTTTGTTGATTTGAGTTGCACCAGCTTTGGATTTCTTTTGATGGATAGTGTGCACATGCAGCTTGAGGAACTTGCTGATGTGTGAAACTATTTGTGTTTCTTGTGTCCCATCCGACTGTGTGGTAATCACCTCCTCCACTACCTATGAGCCCTTTGGTACATCTTCATTGCCTCGTAAATCTGAATTGCAAGAAGGAGCATAGTAATGCAGAACTTGAGAAGGGTCAATTTTTTGTGGTGGTGTTGGGAAAGTATTGGTATCCCGTTGTTCTGGAACTTCCAAATCAATGCCCAACTTCATTGCTCCCTCAACCAACCAGGATGGTTAGCTTTGTTGTGATGGAAGATCTAAAATTTTGTTGGATTAATTAATGGGGTTGTCCACCATGGGAGGGGTGTGTTTATTAACCACCACTTGTGCAACTGATTCAGCAGGACAACTATGAGGTGAGTGTTGTGTTTCTGTTGTAGTTTGCAAATGTCCATCTGGAAGAGTGGACTGCAATACTGCGACATCACCACTTGACAGACCAAGTTCAGAAAGGCCGAGAATGTTTTCAATTGTGTCAACATCCTCGCTGACCACAAATGTCTCACTGGGATGCATGTCGTTGACAAGTGCATCAGGATTCAGCAGCCATATACCAGTCATTTTAAACCTAGCTTTGATGTTGTCAACTATCAAAGCTCTTTTCATTGCTTTGTTGCCTAACATTACAAGTTCTCTCCTCCTCACTTCAATGTTTGGAAACCTTGACAAAAAAATTGCATGTTCTGATTTGAAGTAAGCTTTAAAAGGTGCAAACACACTCACATCCAACAACTGTAACTTATGTGATGTGTGTGATGGCAATGTTAACAAATCTACACCAATTTCTCTTGCTTCCTGGATGGTTTTGAGTGCTACATGGCTTCCATGGCCGTCAAAGATCAGCAAGGCCATGTTGGTGGGTGAGACATCACCTGGAACTGAGGTTTTGAAGTGGGTCAACCAATCTATGAACAATTCTTTGGTCATCCATGCATGGGGTTGGGCTGCCATGCAAGCACCTAGTTAGTAGTCTATGATGTAATTATCTATGTTTGCACTCCCCTTGAACAAGTAGAACCCTGGAATGCTCTGCCCGACAACATTGACACAACATAGAATGGTTATCCATTCATGGCTCTTTGGGATAATGTAAGAGACATTCCTACTACCTTTTCTTGCAAGCACCTTCATGGACCCATTTTTGCTTACTTGGATGCCAATTTCATCGCAATTCCATATGCGATCAGGACCATATGGCATGGCTTCTTATGTTGCAGATAGTGTTTTGTAGAATGTAGCTACATCATCTCTAACATTGAATGCCCTATCTTTGTCTAGGCCTTCAACAGTTCGTAATGCAAGTTTAGGATGTCTATGCTTGAAGCCTGTCCACAAAGACTTCCCTAGGAACCCATTGGTGAAAGGGTTTGGCCTATTCTGACATATTTGGGTAGCCTCTGACTTAAGATTGACTATCTCAAGACCATGACCAATATCAGCCATTTGCTTGCACCATTCCACAATAAGATGTTCTTCCTCTTCACTGAGGACTGTTGGCGAACCTTTCTTGGAAGTTGTTGTTAGACTCCCTAGCCATTTGGACAGTGTGGTTGTTGGGATTGACCACTTTTTAGAAGCCCCCCTTATCGAAATGTCATTCTCTTCAATGTCATAAAGTGCCCTTTTCATGTCATCCGAATACCACAACTTCTGTATTTTTTTTACCTTTTGTGGTATTTGAGGTGTAGTAACCTCTGTTACCTATCTTTCACTACGAGCTCAAACACGTAGAGCTGAATCAAATTCATGAATTATAGGTACAATTTTTTTCAAGTTTTGTTGATTAAAGTATTCATTAATCATCATAGAGATCAATTTACATCTGAATTACAGTTTTATTGTGCAAGTATTTAAAACAGAAATTTGAGAATTTGCATAATAATACTTTTTATTTATTTTGTAAAAACACTGAATCTTGCACAAGCTGCGAGAGTAACTGAATTTGATTATGACAATCAAATGATGACTACAAAATTCAAAGATAAACTACACTACTGAAAATAACGTAAGCACAAAGAAGAGGAGCAATTCATCATTGCCTGTAATGATGAATCACTTTCTTTGATGTCTTCAATCGTTGCATCTCCAAACTGCTACAGCCTCGTTTCCTCGCTCCATGAACCTGCAAAATTATAAAGGAATGGCGTTAGAGATGTACTATAAGCAATGATGAGTTACATTATGCCTTATGCCTACGCTACCAACATGAATGTAATTTGCATTAAATCAAGCATTCACCAGATGATTGCATTACAAAGGCTGACAATCAAGAAAAACATAACTCAATGGAAGCCTTCAACATCTTTTATTTTGCTAACATGTTTGTTTCAATGTGCAGGAACAAGTTCATCATGTTCGAGATCATTTTATCAGATATGTGGAGCAAAACGGGCTCCCACAAGGGTAGAGCCTGACATATCATAAGGACACCTCTCATTCACATCATATATGAGAATTATTTAAGCATCAAAGAAACAATCATCATCTAGGATTGTCATCAAGAAGTCTAATTCAACATGGTGAAAATAGTTTAATTCAAATCTTGTTGCTCATAATTCAATAAAACAATCAAAGAAGCATGTTAAGAGAGCATTAATTGTATTTGTCATAGTTCAGTTTTAGCTCTGTCTTTCATTCATGTTTACATTTTAATGAGACATTGAGCCCCTTTATGCTGAAAGGAGAACAAGGTACTCAAACAAATCAATTGTTACACAGTTTACGAAAGACTCAAGAGAAACAAATTTGTAACAATATGGCATGGAGAATGAACAACAACTATGAACAACAACATTAATTTCAGAGTGTAGCAATATATGTTTGAAGTAGACAGCCTTAGCAAGAAAAGGAGCATTTTATAGAGAACACTCATGAAGGCTGCTACAAAATTGATTAAGTGAATAGGACTGCTATTACAAGCATTCATAGTGATGAAGAAATGGTTACAAAAGTTTATGATAGTCATAAAGGACTGAAAAAGCATCCTTGACAGTAAGAAAAGCCAAATGGAAGCTTGAAATAGTGTGAAACAACAACAAAGTTTTGGGACAGCGTTACATAGTGTCAAGTAGAAGCAGAGCATTCAACAATTTAATTTGTTTCTTACAACTACAAGGCACCGAACAATATTCATTCATGAGAACTTCATAAGAGTCAAGGACAGTCATGAACAAGACCGTTGCTACAAAATTGATAAAAGTAAGTGGGCACACATGTTTCAAAATGCCAAAATGATAGTAATTAGATCAAAAGAGTTTGTTCTTAGCCTATACATTCAAGTTAATGTAATGGCATTAAATCAAAAAATCAGTGATCAAACATCCAAGAGCCATGATATCTTACTATTTTCATGAGAGAAAATCTATGCACAGGCATTAAGAATAACAACCAGGCAGAAGGGAGAGTTAAAGGTGCAAACAAGAAATAAGCTTGTATAAGTAATGATGGCCTCTATACTAAGAAGGTTTGTGTGCTTACAATAGTTGGGGCTGTCAATGAGCAGCTTGTTACAGTTTTTGAAATTCAATATCAATTCTCAAAGTCATGCTTAATGCAACTATTCATTCACAATCCTTTAATAAATTAAGGTGGCAGTGATAATAATGACTATAACGAAGGATTCAGAAAAGAGAAGGAACATGTGCCAAATTAAAGCATTTTAAAGTGCTTACTTACAAGAAAAGCAACAATAGATTTATAGGCATGAATGTGTAAGCTGAAAGGCAGTCAACATGATAACAAGATAGTATAATTTCATCTTTATGATCAAAGGCACATCGATGCACCAGTATAAGAAAAGAGTTGTTCTCAACCTACGATTTGCAATGGTTTCAGGCAGAAAGCTACAAAAAAATTAAAGAAAAGCAACAGTAGAATATGCATAGTGATAATGCCTTGCTTCAAAAAAGGTGTGCATTTTAAGAGCTACAGGGAAGGATTCAGAAAAAAGAAAGACAATATTTATTAGATAGGCACCATGAGTGAGATTGCGCCTAAGGAAAAATACACAAGTTTCAGTCAGCAATGTTAAAATTTCATCAAGGTCACATGAGAGTTTAGAGAAAAATATAAAAGGTGCGCAAGTGTGTGTATGAAGCCTTTGAGTTTGCAATGAATGGAGAATACCCAGAATACTTATACAACTGTGGCTTTCAGTCAAGAGTATAAGTTATTTGAAAGTGAGATATATACACAATGGAGATGGGTTTTTT
>VDFB02000002.1:197001028-197131620 GCA_007258455.2 Sequoia sempervirens | reverse complement strand
TGAGGAATTCTTGTTTGTGCATGAACTCTACCAAGATTATTAGGAAGAATTGAAAGCATGGATCAAAACACATAATGGTTTTGCTTGCTCTATGATAGGTTTGATCACTCTCACATTAAAAGTTGGACCAAAGAAATTAGATGTCTCATTCTCTATCATCTCATCATCATACCAATTCCATGTGAAGCTAGGATACCCATGGCTATGCTCCATGGATGTCATCCCGTCTGTGGTACATAAATGCTTAAAATTTCCATTTGGTAATGAAATTTTCACTATACATCATAGCGGTTTTAAGCCTTTGTCTTCCAGTGGGAATTTCTCATTGGATTTCTTTTGGTACAAACCCATGGAACCTATTAAGCCTTGTGAGGACTTATTTTTCAAATCTTACCAAAAGTTCAAGGTAAAGTGCATAGCAAAATTATCTCTTAGCAACATTATTGAATTCATGATTGAACCCCCTATCATTGATGAAACTATGATTGAACCAAAAGCTCTTCCAAGTAACCAAGTCAAATCAACCATGATTCCTCTTCCTATTTCCTATAAGAGACCAATAAATAACCATACAATGCCTATTGTGCCTCTTAAGATAAAACAAATTTATAAACCTAAAGAGAAAGTGGTTTCCCAACCCTTGATGGTTCCTTCCATTCCTCCCTTGCAGGAAGAAAAGAAACCAATGTTTGATAAACTTGCTCCTACACAATCACAACTTGAAAATTGAAAAAAAAAAGAAATTGAAATGCTAAAGAGCATAGGCATAAACGTCGTGCTATTGCTCGTTAGCTAGAAGAAAAGAACAAACTAGCAAACCAAGATCAAATATTAACTCAAACAAAGCATGATAATTCTACACCTTCACCACAACAACATGAAACCTCTATGGACATTATCATTAGACCTCTTTCTGTGATAAATTTAGATGATGATGATGATGAGATTGTTAAGATTGACGAGGAAGTAAATAATGAGCTGAATTTGTTATTTTCCTCTTCCATGAGCTTAGATGACAATAACCGTGATGATCCTCCTAACAAGAGTGACTCACCACATGTTGAATCTAGTGATTGTCTTAGTATGACACTCATTGCTTCCCCTTTGGCTAGTTATTTTCCTTTTGTATACGATGAAAAATATTGGGATGCAAACAACTTGCTTTAGGTTGGCTCGCATGTGTCATACTAGCTTTGTTCTTTGTGTGATTGTATGTGTGTAATGTGATGCCCCATATTGTGTTGCTTGGCATGTCTTTATGTTTGTGAGCCTACTTTGGATGACCCTTGTCACTCCATTGGTGCAAGGATACAAAGGAGGAAAATTCGTTGTGACATTCTTCTATTTGTATCTACATTCTTCTACATGTCATAACCATTATCTTTTCACTTATCTTGTGTTTTCCTTTTGGGCACAATGCAAGGCGTTGAGACATTTAGGTCTCTTCCATGTCAAGACCCAAAAGGTTCTCCTTTTTTTTCACTCTCTATGTGGTATTCCTCCTTTTTGTTTGTTGTTCTACGAGTATTTGGGGAATGATGACAGTTCTAAGCTCTATTATAACACTGTAGCAAAGACATACACTGACCCCAAATCCGTAGATCCATTATGTGTTATCTTAGGATTGCATAAGGGGGAAACCTCCTTTCCATGAAGTAGCTTTATTTGGAAACATATGTTTGGCATAGGGCTTTCCAAATAAGCTCTCATATATTAGCCTTTATCTTCTACTTTAAAGTAATTACTCATGACACAATGTTTAGAAATTTCTTTAAAGTGGGAGGCATTAAGCCTCCCGCTCATTGCTTTCATAAAGACATGACTTTATCCAAAGTGTGGTCTTCTCAATTTATGTGATGTGTCTTCTTGGTGGTGAAATTGGGTTTGATGTCCTTCAAGAGCATGATTTTTCTTGGCATATGACATTCCTCTTGGTGGTAATGTTATGACTTGCATTCCCTAAGGTGTGAATCTTTTATCTCTCAGTCCTCTCTTGGTGGTGATATCAAGTGTGATGTTCCATGAGGTGAGACCTTTCATGAACTAAGAAAAAACCCTTTGACTATCCTAAAACTAATTCTTAGCCACCAAGCTTAACATAACTTGCTTGCTAGTGGTGCCTTTTCGTAAGTGTCTAGCATAATGTAGCTTGCTAGCCTTGCGAAACCTATGACCATCTTGTGTGCCACCTTATCAAAGTTAGCAAGGAGTATAAATTTTGGTATGGTTGATGTATGGGAGCTTGTAGACCTAGCATGACTTACCCATCTGCCACCTTTTTGTGAGTTCACACCTTGTAGACCTAGTGTGTGTTTCTTACCCTATTTCCCATGGGGCTCACCTAGTGTATATCAAACTACACTAGCCCTTGTGAGCATATTTTTGGATAAAAATCTTAGGCTTGATCCACCCTTCTTCCTCTTTGCATTAATTTTGATGTTATATGAATGTACCTTGTGTCACTGTTGAATGCATGTGTCTCTTTGTGCCTTTGTTGGTTTTCCATGGGATCTTAGATCCTTGGGGCTTGATCATCCTCCTTAATCCTTATCATCTCATCTTTCCAACAATTGTACAATTACACCTCTCTTGACTTATTTGTCTACTTTAGTGTGAGTTTGATCGTGGGCTCATACTCTCGCTAAAGTGGGGTCTAAATGTAGTGTAGAAAATTATACATCTTTACAATTTCACACTATGTTTGCATCCCCTTAATTAATTAGACTTAATTAAGCTTCTAATTGACCAAATTATGCACTCCAAAGCCTTATTATTCCCATTTTCTGAAAGGGAAACCCACGTTAAACAATTGCCAACATTAATTTAAACACCTTGGAAATTGTGTTTCCTAGATTTAGGTCTTAAGACCCATTCATCTAAGGGAAAATAGGTCCCCTTTAAGTGTCAGGACCCAATTTCTAATATGTTTTTGGCAATATTTTAATGATTCAAATTCAAGTTTCAAATGTCGGTTTGTTGAATCTAATTTTTGAGAAATTAGATAAACACCTATACATTCATAGTTATTTTATCAATTTAGAGATCTAAGACTTTTGAACAAGCTAGAGGTGAACTTAATAAGAGCAAATATTATTGTCAAGAGCATCAAAGAGTAGATTTATCAGTCATCTACAATAAAAATCAATATCATATCATCATGTCAAAGTCTATGCATATTCATATCATGTTTGGAACTAACATTGTGACATAGGTTTCAAGCATTCAAGCATCAAATCAAGCCAATTCATGCAAGATCCAGAGCTTAAATAAATGTGTTAGACTTCATTCCTCTAAGGGCAACCATTAAGGGTTTGGTGAGTTGTGACAAAGCTTTGTTCATTCATCAATTCCTTCCATTTATTGTTATTTCATAATCAAGGTTTAATTACCAACATAGGGTTTGACTAAGGCAAACCCCCATTCACCCAACAACAAACATTTTTCTTCTCTCTTTGTATGTGCAAATTTATAGGCGAAGAAGGATTGAAGATTCATCAAAGGAGCAATTTCGCAAAGTTGTCAAAGTTGTCAAGCCAGAAAAACTCACCTATAGATTTTATTTCTAGCTTTTTGATAGTCAGACTTGGAGAAATCAAAAGTCTAGATCCAAGATCTAAGGACTGCAAAATCAAATTTTGGACCCCTGCACTAGGACCCATTCACCCTAGGGTGAACCAGTCCTGTTACAAAGCTCAAAACCCACTTTTTGTGCCAAGTGCACACCATTCTACCCTTCTTAGATCTACCTACAATTTTATGTTTTCATTTATGTTATCATAATATTTTGCATTTCAAGTGTTAGGTGTTGGAAAATGTTCCTCAAGCTTACTGACATGAAACTCCTAAAAGAGAAAAATCTGTGAGACCATTTGGAAGTCTTACCGACTAGCAGCTGTGTTCAAAGTTTAAAGTCACTGAGACTTTGGTTCTGTCTTGCCGACGGGAGTCATCGGCAAGACATGTCTATCGCTGTGAAGATTCCTATCTCTTCCCGTCCAGGCAGATCTCTTGCCGACAGGTTGGTTCCAATAGGTTATCAGGAAGACTCTTGGTGATGAGTGGCATCGGGGAGAGGCATGAACATTCAGAATGACTCATTTCGACAGAGTATGTCTCGCTGATGGTTTTACACATGAATGACATCAGAGTGACATGAAGGCTCGATAAGAGTCTAAGCGATGGTGTTGCTCTTGTCTATAGATTGGTTGGAGTAATATGAACTGTCGGGTATGCCTTCAGTGTGATCTCCTGCCGATGGTTGTAGTCTCGCTGACAAGTATGCAACTTCGGTGAGAACTCTTGCCGA
Organism: Sequoia sempervirens; assembly: GCA_007258455.2. NCBI lineage: Eukaryota > Viridiplantae > Streptophyta > Pinopsida > Cupressales > Cupressaceae > Sequoia > Sequoia sempervirens. The sequence goes on along the minus strand of VDFB02000002.1, from coordinate 197,127,314 downwards.
TGGTTTTCCTCTCGCCGACGGGTATGATTTCGGTATGAGCTCTTGCCGATAGCACTTGTATCGCCGACAACTTTGCTTGATGAACATCGGTGTAACATAAGGTTCTATAAGACTCTTAGCGATAGCGATGGTCTTGCCGATGGTTCTGCAGTGGATATCGATGTGATGTCTTAGCGAAGGAGTGAATCTGGGCGACAAGTTTGAACTCGATATGACTCTTGCCGATGGTGGTGACTTTTGTCGATAACGACAGTCGAGCATTGTGGCATCAGGGAGAAACGGCCTAGTGTCTCACTGACATGCAATACAGTTTGAATGCCTTGACTGAATGTCTATCCTACGTGGTTTGTTCTGAGCCAATGAGAGAAGCAGAATTTGAACCATTACCAATTGGACTGTTGTGACCGTTCTTGTGAGGGAGGTGAATAGATTGTGAGGAGAACAATTATGCTCTGGCAATGGCGGATGACGATGAACAGTGTGAGATAACAAAATGTTGCTCGATTAAACATGAGTTGATCTAAGCGAATTCATTGTATGTTTTCAGAGAGCTATTATGTACAAGATTGATCAGTGAATGTTGCTGCTGTAAATTTGACATCAGAAAGTGAATTTTGTTCTTTGTATGTAATTTTGTTTACTGTAATACAAAGAGGCTTTTCTTGGTGTGGTGGGTTTTTCTCCCGTACGGATTTTCCCACGTAAATCTAGTGTCCAATTGTGTATGTTCATTTCTCTATTCTGTTATTCTTTTCAAGTGTATCTTAATGAACTATAATTGTAAAATTTAAAGTCATATTTGCATTCTTCCCTGAGGTTTTGACGTTAGGAGAGTTTGTTTCACACCTAAGCTTTCGTTACATTAGGTCATGTAATTCAATTAGTTAATGCATTTGAAATTATCTCCCAAAAGTGTCAATCAGTCATTTTTGTCATAAGAAAACAACATACCTTCTTAATAGGGTTGACTCACCTCAAGGTTGAAAGTCAATCCTACCCTTGGGAGATCTCTTTTTCTAATGAAACTAAGGAAAGTGTAAGTGCGTTTAAACCTTTAGATCATTCCATATTGGTGAACACCCTCATACACACACATACTTACATACTTGTTTTTTTGATGTTGCAATATTTACAGACTTCCTTTTCATATCTAACTTTCTAATTTTACATCTATACAATAAATAAAATTGTCTTTAAGCCACACTAATATTGCAAGGGTAATTACATTTCAGACATATAAATGACTTGAATTGTAGACCATGACATTTAAAAGTCTTTCAAATACATGAATTCTTTTTAGGTTCAAAATTCTCCTCCAAAGTTGTTGATTTATCTATACACATGGAGACATCTTTATAATTCCTATATTACTTTACCACAGGTGTAAAAACCTTAGCCTTTGGGATTATTGTATTAGCCAATTTTTGTGTCCAAATAGAAAAAAAAATTCAACCTCTTTGATCTTCATTTCAATGGTTAATAGTTATTTCCTAAAGTTTCTTGTCGTATATGATAGTGTTGATAATTTGGTCATAGTGCTTGGACCCACATTTCCTTAAATAAATAGCTCCTTTTGTACAAGATATTTGAAGTCCTATTTGGTTACCTAGATATCCTCTAGAGCTAACTCATCTTTCTTAAGAATACTTATGTCCATAGCCCCATAAAATCCCACATTATTAGATTGAATATTTAGTTTATTTTGAAAGTTTCTTATTGAATGTTCAATTTATTTTGAAAGTTTCTTTAATTCATCAATACCTTTCCAAATAATTAACAACTTCCATTCAATACTCCTAATCCATGTTGCATTGCTATATTCTTCAACTTTGGTTACAACTTTTTCATTTAGCGGAGTATTTGGTATTTGTATTATTTTTGATATTTCTTCTATATCCCTCATTGCTAAATGCAAGATGGTCTCTTTCCTTCTCATCACTTGGACTTCATTCTTCAATTCTTTGATGTCTACTTCAATTTAATTGTACAACATCATACTTCTTTAGATACAAAAATTCCATATACGATTAGTTGTTCAACCCAACACTTGGATGCTTTTCTAAATTCTTGATATTTATTAAATCTTTCCATTGCACTTTTTATAAATACCTTGTATGCTCGAATCATCTGCAACTAAGGGCCCATCCAATGACTATGTTGAAAAATTTAAAATGTTCTTAATACAAGAAGATAACACTTGGATATGTTCTTCAAGTTGCTCTCTTGTGGCTTTTTCCTTTTCTATTTTGTGCACAAGTTTTATAGCTGAAATCTAGAAATTATGTATGCCTCCATGTGTTAAAGGCATCATATCAATCCTTATAACCTAATAGTCATATTTTACAATTTGATCCTTATCTTTGTCATTAATTTGGCTTTGTTATCTCCAAATATTGTTCTCCTAAAGAACCAAACATTAACCTTGAAGCAATATGATCCTTTTTAGGCTTGGGAAAAGCACTATATAATAATTTGGAAACCACTTCAAACTCAAGCACAATAACATATTCATATTTCCTCTTCTTGAAAATTGTTTCTTTTAGTCATAGTGACAAGCATGGACTGTTAGATGCACTTAAGGTCAAAGTTGAAAATGGGTGGAAAAATGCTTTTTGTTGATGGTATTTGATGAACATCACAAATTAATGGAGGGGAAGACATATAATCAGCATTATTTGTAGACAAGTAGTCTTTTACTAATACAAGTGAAGATACCTATTATGGAGTCATATTTTTTCTGGAGTAGATCAACATAATCTTCTTGCATTTCTTGTTCGGTAAGAAGATCCATCTTAGGACTTTTCACTGGAAAATTGTCTCTAGACTTTGGAGGATCTTGAGCACAAGTACTTTCAAGCTTTATTTCTTTATCAAGTTCCCCATCATCCCCTCCACTGTTCCTAGTTGTAGCTGACCTTTTTTTTGGAACATCAATATTAATTGCACTTTTAGATGTTGTGGTGGATTTTTTAGATTACTTTACTTACCTAGAACTTGATCTTGAAGGTTTACTAGTAGTATGTTCCTTCCTCTTGCATCCAACCATTTTTGAGTTTTCTTTCTAGAATAAAGAAATATATTTCTTTGATATCCTTTATCTATTTCTTACTCTGATCAATCAGAGTAAGAGCCTTAAATTGAATAGATTCTAGATAAACTTGATCAATCATATATGAACCATAATATTCTATTCCCTCACCATCTAATTCCAATTCATAATCTTTCATCTCTTTGACAGTTAATCTACACCAATCCCTCTTTCTCACTTCAAAATTATTTTCACAATCTTCCTAATAATCTTCCAAATGAGGGTGATGCTTAATTTATTTGTAAGATACAAAAATTTCTTTACATATCCTTTGTTATCAAAAGGATATCTCCTTTTATAATAATTCATAATTATGCTTACCACACATCTCTCTATGTTTTGTGCTTTTAGCTGAAGATGAACAACTATAATAGAACAACCTTGTTGGAAATGGGTATCCTAATTTTTGTAGATCCTTACACTTTTTGTTAACCAACACCATTTGTTTACAGAGCTTAATTAAAACCAAATGATCAAATGGGTACTTGGGAAACTTATAAGGATATTCATCAAATCCACCTATTCTTATGCAAGAAAATGTGAGAAACTAAATAAAATAACTCCCAAATCATTTAATCAATTCTACAGCCTCAAGAAAAAATCTTTGGCCCAAATTAGCATCAAGTTGCTTGATTGTAAGCATAGTGAATGCATCATTCACTCTTCTGAAATGTTTATTACTAACATTCAACTATAGCTAAGGACATGAATCATATATTTAAGTCGTTTCATCATAAATCTCGACTTCATAAAGTCCAAGGCATGGGTGTATACTAACAATTGCATAAAACAAATACGAAGTCATGTAAAACTTCTGTCTATTCTAAAAATATATAATTTAATTATGTAAATTGCTACTAACTAATTTACCCCAATCCACGTATTACAATTCATAACCTATCATAATAATGAGTTGACACATCTAATATTCAAAGGAATTTGTTTCTTCATCTCTACTAACTCTATGAAGTAAGGTTATGATTTCTTATATGTCTTCGTTAGAGTAAGACCTAACAAGCCCTTTCAGTAGCTTTGAATTTCTTTTCCTTGGGCTCTTAAACTAGTATTTGATAACATTATTTAAGCATGTATCTCTCATTTCAATGAAATAGTTCCTAACACTCTCCATGCTCATATTTGCATAAGCTTCTTTGTTCAAAAGTCTTAATACCACGCTCATGGAGGGCCCACCTAGTTTGACTATCAACTTGTCATTCATACTTTTTATCTCCCTTTTCTTAGGTTTATAGTACTTAACACAAACTAATTATACTAAATCAATGCACTAGAAAAAGACTAGAAATCCTCCTACATGGGCCAACTCACTTTGAAAAGTGACCTCAACCATTGGTGTCTTAGGGTTATTGCCCTTTCATATCCAAAATTCTTCAAGATCTATATGTCCTAGCTTGCTATCCCCCACCTTGGATAGAGAATTTTGTAAGATAGACTCCCTTTCATACCCTTGGTACGCATGTTTCATCCTTGACACTTAAATTTTTGTGACATAATAGTGGCTAAATAACATTTGAGGAATAACAATTTGAACATTTTAGCATAAAACTAGGACACAATGTAATTGAATGTGAAAAACTTTAACAAATAAAAATTTAAGTTAGCAATAAGCACATTTGCTTACTTGGCAAGTTCCTTAAGGAGTTGCTAACCAATGACTATAATTAGGTTGGGCTCCACTTTGCAAGAATATTTGTCTCTTCTTTGCTCTCATTGTTGTGTTTGTGCAAATGAAGGAGATAAAGATTTAATAATGTTTACATCTTTACGTTTTTATATTTTATGATAGGTAGCCAGTTTCTTACTTTTCCTTGGCTTCTTTTTAGATATTCAAGACATTTTTCGGATGATCATTAGGAACTAGGAACAAATTGAGGCTTATTTTGGTTCTAGTAACCCCTGCTACCTCCAACTCTTTTCCTTTTATTGCTCTATACATTCTAAATCTTTGAATTCTTTTTTCTAGAGTGTCGATGACTCCTTTAGAATTAGGATCCTAAGAAATTCTTCTTTTATTGATCTTTGAATTCTCGCTTATGACCACATCATGAACCATCAATATAATACAAAATTAACCTAGATTTCTACAATTTCGACAACAAAGCAACCTTTTGACTCTTTGAACTCATCACAAGTTTCTATCATTCCAAGATTATCAAAGGTTTCGTTGCTTCTCAAAACAAATGAATGCTTTGATTTGTTTAGAAGTGACTAGACCACTCTCGTCAAAACTTTTTACTGTTCTTGGAACCTACCATATCTCTGACAAGATAAGAACACATAGTTTTTACAAATAATAAAAAGTGAAAAGTTTCTCATATAATAAGAATGATCGATCAAAAATTTCTTGAACAACCAACAACTCTCAATAGAATAGTTCTAATTAGAGCTTAAATCTCCAACAAAGGAGTTCCAAATCACAATAAAAGTTTCAATTTAATCCAAATACTTAAAATAACATTTAGCCACTTGCACCAGATATTTGGCATATAAATTTGATTAGGGCATGAACCATTAGTATTGTACAAACTCATCATGGGTTTTTATCGTTCCAAGGTTAATGGAGGTTCCTTTGCTTTTTGGAACAAATGAATGCTCTGATTTGTTTCTAAGCAACTAGACCACTCCTTTCGAACTTTCAATTGTTCCTAGAACCTACCATATCTTCGACAAGACAATAAATACATAGTTTTTATATAAATAGTGAAAAGTGAAAATTTCCTCATACAATAAGAATGACCAATCAAAAAATTATTGAATAGCCAACAACTCTTGATAGAATAGTTCTACTTAGAGCTAAAACCTCCAAAAAATGAGTTCCAGATCACTATACAAGCTTTGATTTACTCTAAATACTTAAAGAACATTTAGCCACTTGCACAAAGACATTTGACCTATAAATTTGACAAAAAACATACTCCAATCTAAAGTATTGGTAATTACATATTGACAAAAGACACATATTACAAAAACATAAACATCAGTAATTCTTTGCATATTTTCAAATCTTTCAAATACCACTAACTTGAAACACTTTAAAATCATAATTTTAGATTCTTTGTAATTTGCTTCAAGCTTTGTGATTAAACTTAAAAACTTTACCAAACTTGCAAAATTAGTACATAATCAAGTGACATAAGAGTAAGAGTAGGGGAGAGGAGTCGATACGTACACACCCAAAATCAGACGGTCCACGTGGCACGCCACGTGGACCAATAACTTTTTTTGCTGAAACCCATTATGAAAAAAAATCAAATAAACAATATAAAATTATTTTTTAAATTTTGGAGGACCTTTGCCACGTGGGAGGACAATATTTGTCCACACATTTTAAAAATCGAAAAAAAGACATGTCGATCGATATGTAGGCACCTCAGGTGCCACTTCCTATGTGGCACGACATCCAAAGTTGACAACCTTGCCACATCAACTTCTCTTAGTCTGCCACCTTAAGAATCCACTACGTCGCATTTATCACTCATCACCACTTCCTATACTTCTCGATTGTTGTGTTGAATGCAAGTATCCTCTCCTTAGCTCCCCGCCACCTCGTGTTTTTATCGAGCTAACCTACATTCAATTCTCCCAGTGCCTTGCTCTTGTCAACATCTTTTTAGCCTTTCATTCTAGCAAGTTGTCGTTCTTTCTTCACTTGCACGCCACTACCTGCTCGGTTCATCGTCTACAACCTTCAAACATTTACCACAACCTGCGATGCTCGAAAATCGGTTGGTATTTGGGTAGAAGCCGGTTACGATATGGGTACACGCCAGTTAGTGAACGTTACCAGTGGCTCCACTTCTGCCATGCAAGCAATGAACGGGTTCCTCGCCGCCATGAAGGTAATTGATATTTGTTACGATGTTGTGAACGTTTTTGAACTTCAAACCAATTGTTTAGCTCATAAGATTTTCTAGGTGAAGCCACATGAATGGTGTTGTGTGCTCGGGATTCAGCTGTTGTCTAGGTCGTGCATCGAGTCATTCGACCTAGGTGAGCTTGCTCACTAAGGCTCGCCATTATTTGATTTTTTGAGTTTTCTTTACATTTTCTGTTTGTTTTATTAGACTTTTGGTGTTGCATAAATTGTTTTTTTGGTTGAAGTTTAGTGTTTATGAACATTGTCCTGTTTGTGTTCATAAACACACTAAATATTTGGAAATTAATCTTTTGTTCAAGCATCGCTCTCTTTATAGAATAGATAATAATATTGTTGGTTGTTTCCCTGCCATTGAAATCTTTGGGGTTGTTTTCTTCTTTCATTAATAATATTGTTCGTTGTTTCCTTGCCATAGATGAAGCTGTATTTTTGTTTATATGGGTTCTACTCCGTAGGGTTTATATTGCAAATATTACACTCATATTTTGGCATTTCTCTTTCATTAGGGTTTATTTTGCAAATATAACATTCATAGTTTAGCATTTTTGCTTCCTTAGGGTTTATTTTGCAAATATTTCAGTCATAGTTTTACCATTTCTGTTTCATAAGTTCTGCATTATCATATACTCTATTTATCGTATTCTTTCTCATAGGTTCTCCATTATCATTGACTCTGGTTATCCTATTCTCATAGGTTTTGTATTGTCATTGACTCTGCATATCGTATTCTCATAGGTTCTACATTATCACTGACTCTACTTATCGTAATCTCACAGGTTTTGCATTATCATTCACTCTACTTATCGTTTTCTCATAGGTTTTGCATTATCATTGACTCTGCTTATCATATTCTCATAGGTTTTGCATTATCATTGACTCTGCTTATCATATTATCATAGGTTCTGCATTATCATTGAGTTAGGTTGTGTTCTCTGTTTCATAAACCAAAAAAAAATAATGTGGGTTAATCTTTTTTTAGGTTTTGCTTCATCTTTTGAGTCACTTACAAAAATTATGTTGTTTCTAAGCCATAGATAAATATGTGGGTGTAATTTTTTTATGGGTTATGCTCCATCAAATCATTCATATACATTTGTGATAATTGTTAAACTCTTACTATTTTCCACTCCTAAGCTTAAAAAATAATTGGCTACATTTTTAACTTTTTTATAGTCAAAATAAATAGATTCAAAAGGATTCCATCAATTACACAATTAATTATGAATCCAATAGCTTGTATCATGCTAATACGACCATTGCCAACTATTATCCGATAGAATAATTCATAAAGTAATTTGGATCTTTTCAAACAATTTTGAGAAAAAAAAATATTATTAACATCTAATTCCATGTTATTCTCATTATGTTCTTTCATGGATTTATATTTTATCAAATTATAAAACCTAATAACAGTATTAGTATTCCCACCTCTCATAGAAAGATTAAAAAGATTATAACTACTTAAGTGTGATATTTTTAAATTTTAGAACTAGACATTGATATATGAGCAAATTAATATGGACTTTTCCATTAGACTACAATGGTTATGCTATTAATGTCTCATGTCTCATATAAATTGTTTTAATTTAAAAGAGCCTAATTTTTTATGTAAAGTTTTTCAATTCCTCTATCTTTGACACACAAACAAGGGCCCAGTTCCTAGGTGGACAGTCTTGATCATTTAACAATCTCCTAAAATATGTGTTCTACCATTCACCTACACCAAATATGCTATGCTCGATATTTTTTCAATTAATGTTATTGAGTACTATTTGTAGGTGCCATTGATATTACCATATATTACCATAAGCATAGTTAATAAATGCCTCAAGTGGTTATCGTATTCTTTCTCATAGGTTCTCCATTATCATTGACTATGGTTATCCTATTTTCATAGGTTTTGCATTATCATTGACTCTGCTTATCGTATTCTCACAGGTTTTGCATTATCATTGACAAAGCTTATCGTTTTCTCATAGGCTCTGCAGTATCATTGACTCTGCTTATTGTATTCTCATAGGGTTTGCATTATCATTGACTCTGTTTATCGTATTATCACAGGTTCTGCATTATCATTGAGTTAGGTTATGCTCTCTATTTCATAAACCAAAAAAAAAATGTGGGTTAATCTTTTTTTAGGTTTTGCTTCATCTTTTGAGTCACATAAAAAAATTATGTTGTTTCTGAGCCATAGATAAATATGTGGGTGTAATTTTTTTATGGGTTTTGCTCCATCAAATCATTCATATACATTTGTGATAATTGTTAAACTCTTACTGTTTTCCACTCCTAAGCTTCAAAAATAATTGGCTACATTTTTAACTTTTTTATAGTCAAAATAAATAGATTTAAAAGGATTCCATCAATTACACAATTAATTATGAATCCAATAGCTCTTATCATGCTAATACGACCATTGCCAACTATTATCCAATAAAATAATTCATAAAGTAATTTGGATCTTTTGAAACAATTTTGAGAAAAAAAATATATTATTAACATCTAATTCCATGTTATTCTCATTATGTTCTTTCAAGGATTTATATTTTATCAAATTATAAAACCTAATAACAATATTAGTATTCCCACCTCTCATAGAAAGATTAAAAAGAATATAACTTAAGTGTGAGATTTTTAAATTTTAGAACCAAACATTGATATATGAGCATATTAATATGAACTTTTCCTTTTGACTACAATGGTTACGCTATTAATGTATTATGTCTCATATAAATTGTTTTAATTTAAAAGAGCCTAATTTTTTAATGTAAAGTTTTTCAATTCCTATATCATTGACACATAAACAAGGGCCCAGTCCCTAGGTGGACAGTCTTGATCATTTAACAATCTCCTAAAATCTATGTTCTACCATTCACCTACATTGAATATATTGTGCTCGATATTTGTTTGATTAATGTTATTGAGTACTATTTGTAGGTGCCATTAATATTACCATATATTACCATAAGCGTAGTTAATAAATACCTCAAGTGGTTATCGTATTCTTTCTCATAGGTTATGCATTATCATTGACTATGGTTATCCTATTCTCATAGGTTTTGCATTATCATTGACTTTGTTTATCGTATTCTCACAAGTTTTGCATTATCATTGACAAAGCTTATCATTTTCTCATAGGTTATGCATTATCATTGACTCTGCTTATCGTATTCTCATAGGTTTTGCATTATCATTGACTCTGCTTATCATATTCTCATAGGTTCTACATTATCATTCAGTTGGGTTGTGTTCTCTATTTCATTAACCAAAAGAAATAATTTGGGTTAATCTTTTTTTAGGTTTTGCTTCATCTATTCAACGACTTTAAAAATGTATGTTGTTTTTGTGCCATAGATAAATATGTTGGTGTTATTTTTTTATGGGTTCTGCTCCATCAATTCAGTCATATACATATGTGATAATTGTTATACTTTTATTGTTTTTCATTCGCAAGCTTTATATTGTTCTTCATTACAACCATTACAGTCATGGGTTAATGTTCATGTTTTGATTAATGTTATTCAATACCATGTCTAGGTGCCATTGATAAATTTGGGGGTTTAGGTTTTTCATAGGTGTTGCTTCATTCATTCATTAATGTTATTTTCTTTAGGTGACATTCATTAAATTGGGGGTGTTATGTTTCCCAATGGCTAGGATTCATCAATTCAAACATGCAATTATTGGAGCTTTTTTTATTTGCATTACAAAAATTTGGGGGTCTTATTTTTTTCATAGGTTCTACTTGATTAGGTACCGTAGATATTTTTGGGGGTGTTACCTTGTTTGTAACTTCAACTTCATCATGGTTAGTCATCATCTATTCTACCAATTTCAGGTGCCATTTGGAATTTGCTAGGTGCTATTTGGAATTTGCTAGGTGCTATGTTTTTCATAGGTTATGTTTCATCAATTCATTCACCAACTATGTAGCCTTTTTTTGGTGTCATTAATAAATATAGGGGTGTTAGGATTATCATATGTGCTACTTCATTAAATTTATAATGCAAATGTTTGTATCCTTTTTTATGTGCCATTGATTATTTTGGGGGTGTTATCTTTTGCATAGGTTATTTTTCATCAATTCAGTCATCTAATTATTGTAGCTTCTTTCCGTGCCTTGGAAATATATGCGGGTGTTCTATTTTTGTTAGGTTCTGCTTCATCAAATCAGTCATGCATATATTGTACCTTTTTTAGGTAGCATAGATAATTTTTGGGGTCTTCTCTTGTTTGTAAGTTCCACTTCATCAATTCAACCATCTATTCTACCAATGAATAATTTCCCACAGTGGTACACCAGTCCTCCACAAGTTAGGAAAAAAATCTTGCATAAAAAAGCATGATGATATCAAACACATATCAGATATTAAATGCACGTTTAATCATTTATATATATGTATATGCATATGTATAGACCTATATATATGTATATTAAATATTAAATACACACGTAATTGTATTTATTTCGAAACAAAACAATTACACACTGGCAACCAAACATGATGAAGTGTATCCAACTTGTATATGCTTAAGGTCTTTGCATCTTCTTTATATATATATATACATATACTACTTTCACAACATCCTGCATATTTTTCGAGCCAACCTGCATCCAATGCTCCTAGTGCCTCGCACACTTTGTCAACTTTACAACCTTTTATTCTAGCAACTTCTCGTTTTTCTTCACAATGATGGCAATGTATGTGTATGTATGTGTATGTGTATGTGTATGTGTATGTGTATGTGTATGTGTATGTGTATGTTTATGTCTATGTCTATGTCTATGTCTATGTCTATGTCTATGTCAGAAAATATGTATGTATATGTGTATACATATGCATACATATACATATGTATATGTCTATGTATATGTATATGTATGCATATACATATCTATATACATATGTATATGTATATGTATATGTATATGTATATGTATATGTATATGGATATGTATATACATATCTATATACATATACATATACATATGTATATGTATAGATTGGCCAGAAAAATATTGCGGGGTGTCATGGAGCTAAGGAGAAGAGATGTGCATTAAACACGACAGTCAAGAAGTATAGCAAGGGGCGACGAGTGATAAATGTGACGCAGTGGATTCTTAGGGTGGCAAACTGAGAGAAGTTGACGTGGCGAGGCTGTCAATTTTGGACGTCGTGCCATGCAGGAAGTGGCACCCGAGGTGCCTACGTATCGGTCGACGGGTCTTTTCTTTTATTTTTAAAATGCGTGGACAAATATCGACCTCCCACGTAGCAAATTAGATCAAAAAAGGAATAGAAAATGACAAAATGTCAATGAAGAAGCAAACATTGCAAACCAAAACAGTGTCACATTGCAAATTACATAGAACACACATTGCAATATGATCATAATGCATTGCAAATCAAAACAGTAACGATGCATCTGTAATTATCATATATTTAAAACTGTCGATGAAGAAGCATACATTGCAAATCAAAACAATAACACACATTGCAAATTACATACAACACTTTTTGGAATCTGATAAGATTACTTCACAAACCAAAACAATAATACTCATTTTGTACTTATCATAAAATTAAAACTGTCCACAATTTCGGTGCATTTGTAAATATCAAAACTTCTAAAGTGTATGAAACTTGAATTGTATGTGAAAACCAAAAAAAAAAGGCAGCATCTAGTTGCTGCTGTTGTGAAATGGATCTTGGCTAGTTGGGGTGCCAATTGCCATGTTCTCGTCCCCTTCCAGTCGACAAGGAGTGTTGCATACATGAGTGGGACTTGGAGTGGTAAATTGAGTGCAAGTGACATGTGTTGGGGGCGGTGGTGAACACATTTGTACATCCCGAGTGCCAAATTGATATGGATATTGAGTGCCCCTAAAGTCAGATTGGGAGAGGCTTGAATAATTCATTGTTATGGAGAACTAAGGGATATTAATGTTGAGAATATCACAGAAGACTCCATTAGTTTGAGACAACAGATTAGAAGGGTTCCTTAACCACCTCTCTCTTTGTAAAGCCCTTTGTGCCTCCTCAATCTCTTTTTCCTTTCGGTCCTGTTCCTTGTGAAGCCTCTCTTGCTCCTTTTTCATATCTCTATCCTTTTTATGTTGTAATTTTTGCTGCTCTTTTTATTTTTGCAGTATCTCCTTCTCAATTTTGACATTCTCCTTCAACTTCGCTACCACAATTTTTGTTGCCCTTTTCTCCTCATTCTATTGTCTATTTCTTGCTTTTATCTCCTCGACCTCTTTATTCCTTTGCTCTTGCTCCATTATCAGCCTCATGTAGTCATTTGTTGTCAACAATTGAGACTGTTTGTTGATTTGAGTTGCACCAGCTTTGGATTTCTTTTGATGGATAGTGTGCACATGCAGCTTGAGGAACTTGCTGATGTGTGAAACTATTTGTGTTTCTTGTGTCCCATCCGACTGTGTGGTAATCACCTCCTCCACTACCTATGAGCCCTTTGGTACATCTTCATTGCCTCGTAAATCTGAATTGCAAGAAGGAGCATAGTAATGCAGAACTTGAGAAGGGTCAATTTTTTGTGGTGGTGTTGGGAAAGTATTGGTATCCCGTTGTTCTGGAACTTCCAAATCAATGCCCAACTTCATTGCTCCCTCAACCAACCAGGATGGTTAGCTTCGTTGTGATGGAAGATCTAAAATTTTGTTGGATTAATTAATGGGGTTGTCCACCATGGGAGGGGTGTGTTTATTAACCACCACTTGTGCAACTGATTCAGCAGGACAACTATGAGGTGAGTGTTGTGTTTCTGTTGTAGTTTGCAAATGTCCATCTGGAAGAGTGGACTGCAATACTGCGACATCACCACTTGACAGACCAAGTTCAGAAAGGCCGAGAATGTTTTCAATTGTGTCAACATCCTCGCTGACCACAAATGTCTCACTGGGATGCATGTCGTTGACAAGTGCATCAGGATTCAGCAGCCATATACCAGTCATTTTAAACCTAGCTTTGATGTTGTCAACTATCAAAGCTCTTTTCATTGCTTTGTTGCCTAACATTACAAGTTCTCTCCTCCTCACTTCAATGTTTGGAAACCTTGACAAAAAAATTGCATGTTCTGATTTGAAGTAAGCTTTAAAAGGTGCAAACACACTCACATCCAACAACTGTAACTTATGTGATGTGTGTGATGGCAATGTTAACAAATCTACACCAATTTCTCTTGCTTCCTGGATGGTTTTGAGTGCTACATGGCTTCCATGGCCGTCAAAGATCAGCAAGGCCATGTTGGTGGGTGAGACATCACCTGGAACTGAGGTTTTGAAGTGGGTCAACCAATCTATGAACAATTCTTTGGTCATCCATGCATGGGGTTGGGCTGCCATGCAAGCACCTAGTTAGTAGTCTATGATGTAATTATCTATGTTTGCACTCCCCTTGAACAAGTAGAACCCTGGAATGCTCTGCCCGACAACATTGACACAACATAGAATGGTTATCCATTCATGGCTCTTTGGGATAATGTAAGAGACATTCCTACTACCTTTTCTTGCAAGCACCTTCATGGACCCATTTTTGCTTACTTGGATGCCAATTTCATCGCAATTCCATATGCGATCAGGACCATATGGCATGGCTTCTTATGTTGCAGATAGTGTTTTGTAGAATGTAGCTACATCAGCTCTAACATTGAATGCCCTATCTTTGTCTAGGCCTTCAACAGTTCGTAATGCAAGTTTAGGATGTCTATGCTTGAAGCCTGTCCACAAAGACTTCCCTAGGAACCCATTGGTGAAAGGGTTTGGCCTATTCTGACATATTTGGGTAGCCTCTGACTTAAGATTGACTATCTCAAGACCATGACCAATATCAGCCATTTGCTTGCACCATTCCACAATAAGATGTTCTTCCTCTTCACTGAGGACTGTTGGCGAACCTTTCTTGGAAGTTGTTGTTAGACTCCCTAGCCATTTGGACAGTGTGGTTGTTGGGATTGACCACTTTTTAGAAGCCCCCCTTATCGAAATGTCATTCTCTTCAATGTCATAAAGTGCCCTTTTCATGTCATCCGAATACCACAACTTCTGTATTTTTTTTTACCTTTTGTGGTATTTGAGGTGTAGCAACCTCTGTTACCTATCTTTCACTACGAGCTCAAACACGTAGAGCTGAATCAAATTCATGAATTATAGGTACAAATTTTTTCAAGTTTTGTTGATTAAAGTATTCATTAATCATCATAGAGATCAATTTACATCTGAATTACAGTTTTATTGTGCAAGTATTTAAAACAGAAATTTGAGAATTTGCATAATAATACTTTTTATTTATTTTGTAAAAACACTGAATCTTGCACAAGCTGCGAGAGTAACTGAATTTGATTATGACAATCAAATGATGACTACAAAATTCAAAGATAAACTACACTACTGAAAATAACGTAAGCGCAAAGAAGAGGAGCAATTCATCATTGCCTGTAATGATGAATCACTTTCTTTGATGTCTTCAATCGTTGCATCTCCAAACTGCTACAGCCTCGTTTCCTCGCTCCATGAACCTGCAAAATTATAAAGGAATGGCGTTAGAGATGTACTATAAGCAATGATGAGTTACATTATGCCTTATGCCTACGCTACCAACAGGAATGTAATTTGCATTAAATCAAGCATTCACCAGATGATTGCATTACAAAGGCTGACAATCAAGAAAAACATAACTCAATGGAAGCCTTCAACATCTTTTATTTTGCTAACATGTTTGTTTCAATGTGCAGGAACAAGTTCATCATGTTCGAGATCATTTTATCAGATATGTGGAGCAAAACGGGCTCCCACAAGGGTAGAGCCTGACATATCATAAGGACACCTCTCATTCACATCATATATGAGAATTATTTAAGCATCAAAGAAACAATCATCATCTAGGACTGTCATCAAGAAGTCTAATTCAACATGGTGAAAATAGTTTAATTCAAATCTTGTTGCTCATAATTCAATAAAACAATCAAAGAAGCATGTTAAGAGAGCATTAATTGTATTTGTCATAGTTCAGTTTTAGCTCTGTCTTTCATTCATGTTTACATTTTAATGAGACATTGAGCCCCTTTATGCTGAAAGGAGAACAAGGTACTCAAACAAATCAATTGTTACACAGTTTACGAAAGACTCAAGAGAAACAAATTTGTAACAATATGGCATGGAGAATGAACAACAACTATGAACAACAACATTAATTTCAGAGTGTAGCAATATATGTTTGAAGTAGACAGCCTTAGCAAGAAAAGGAGCATTTTATAGAGAACACTCATGAAGGCTGCTACAAAATTGATTAAGTGAATAGGACTGCTATTACAAGCATTCATAGTGATGAAGAAATGGTTACAAAAGTTTATGATAGTCATAAAGGACTGAAAAAGCATCCTTGACAGTAAGAAAAGCCAAATGGAAGCTTGAAATAGTGTGAAACAACAACAAAGTTTTGGGACAGCGTTACATAGTGTCAAGTAGAAGCAGAGCATTCAACAATTTAATTTGTTTCTTACAACTACAAGGCACCGAACAATATTCATTCATGAGAACTTCATAAGAGTCAAGGACAGTCATGAACAAGACCGTTGCTACAAAATTGATAAAAGTAAGTGGGCACACATGTTTCAAAATGCCAAAATGATAGTAATTAGATCAAAAGAGTTTGTTCTTAGCCTATACATTCAAGTTAATGTAATGGCATTAAATCAAAAAATCAGTGATCAAACATCCAAGAGCCATGATATCTTACTATTTTCATGAGAGAAAATCTATGCACAGGCATTAAGAATAACAACCAGGCAGAAGGGAGAGTTAAAGGTGCAAACAAGAAATAAGCTTGTATAAGTAATGATGGCCTCTATACTAAGAAGGTTTGTGTGCTTACAATAGTTGGGGCTGTCAATGAGCAGCTTGTTACAGTTTTTGAAATTCAATATCAATTCTCAAAGTCATGCTTAATGCAACTATTCATTCACAATCCTTTAATAAATTAAGGTGGCAGTGATAATAATGACTATAACGAAGGATTCAGAAAAGAGAAGGAACATGTGCCAAATTAAAGCATTTTAAAGTGCTTACTTACAAGAAAAGCAACAATAGATTTACAGGCATGAATGTGTAAGCTGAAAGGCAGTCAACATGATAACAAGATAGTATAATTTCATCTTTATGATCAAAGGCACATCGATGCACCAGTATAAGAAAAGAGTTGTTCTCAACCTACGATTTGCAATGGTTTCAGGCAGAAAGCTACAAAAAAATTAAAGAAAAGCAACAGTAGAATATGCATAGTGATAATGCCTTGCTTCAAAAAAGGTGTGCATTTTAAGAGCTACAGGGAAGGATTCAGAAAAAAGAAAGACAATATTTATTAGATATATGATACAGCCATGAGGAGATTGCAGTCTAAGGGTGCAAACACATAAGTTTCATCAAAGTAGCTGGTTAAAAATTTCATCAAGGTCACATGAGAGTTTAGAGAAAAATGTAAAAGGCGTGCAAGTGTGTGTATGAAGCCTTTGAGTTTGCAATGAATGGAGAATACCCAAAATGCTTATACAGCCGTGGCTTTCAGTCAAGAGTATAAGTTATTTGAAAGTGAGATATATACAAAATGGAGATGGGTTTCTTTTTTTTTTTGTAGAGTTGGTGCTATTTTCAGAAAATACAAAATGCAATGAGGTTTTCTTTTTTATTCAAAATGGAGGAAACAAAAAAGCAAAAGAGAAACTTACCATTCTGCTCTCCTTGAGTTTTAAAGTTCATAGTCGAGTTTGTACAGCAACAGGGAAGATACAGAAGGTTTGAGCTTTTCAATGGCGGCCCAGGACAAGGGAAGATACAGGATATATCAGAAAATGAGCATGGCCATGGTCTTTAGGCCAGAATTTATTTAAAAAATAGAGTAAAAGCCATGAAATAGCTTAGTTTCAGACTTACCTTGTTTCATTAACGCAAAAATAATTCATAAGGAGGTCAATGGCCATAGAACTCAAGTTTTTTGTAATATTTCTCCTCTCATGGCGGCCAGAGTCAACAAAAGCAAAGATCAACAGGGACAAAGAAATGATAAAGAATATATCAGATAATATGCATGGCCACGACTGTATAAGCCAAAGGATGATTCAAAATGGTAAGAAATTATCATTTTTTGTGGAAGGATCAAAGTTACCACACGTTTTTCTATTGAGATTCCTCAGAAAATTTCCAAAGAGTGTGCAGGTCGAGCTCCAGATCGAGTAAGTTTCTCAGAAACCCTACTTCATGGCGGCGACCAACAACTTCTTCATGAAGTTTCTCCAAAGTCAAATGAACATAATGATTTTTAGGGTTCTCATCTTTCTTTTGGCATGGTTCGATGGTTTTCTTTTTTATTATCTTTTGAGAGGAGACATCATTATATTTTTATTCCCTGTGGCCTTGACTTTAAGTCATGATGCCTAATATCAATATTGATGGGGACGACTTTGTGAGATATTTCAATATTGCTGATGGTGGTCGACTATGATAATGCATAGTGGTCGACTTATATTTATTGAATGATGAATGCATATTTAGAATATATGCTAAGTATAGTGTATGAAGCTGTAAGTGGAGAGTTAGACTTTTAAATTTGTCATTATTCTTGGATGATTATTTGCATTATTCCATGTAAGCTATTTAATTAAATGATGGACTATAAATCATTTAATTAAATTAGTCATCTTTAAGTGCAAATAAAAGACATTGTGTGTAGGTAAAGCTAACTGAAGAACAAGTTAATTATGCGAGTTATGTAAAGTTGAGTTACAACTTTACTTCAGTTTCATATCAGACTCAACTAAAGATTTATCATGCAAGAATGGACTTTAAGTTATTATGGGCGAATTGATTAAAGCAAGGTGGATTTTTGCATGTTTTGGCCCACGTTCAGAGATTTCCAATTCAGTTTGAGTTACAGATCAGTTGCATGCTTTATGACTGCGAATTCGAGACTGAGTTCACTCATTTTTGCATGAGTTTGAACCTTATTTTTAGGGATTTTTGCCTCTGCTCAGATTTCACCTTGGAGTTATCACTTTCTCACTGAAATTGACTTTCAGTTACATGTTCGTGCACTTTGAAGTGCATTCTCATTGTATATATTGAAAAAGTTTATCTTTTTCATTTTAGTTCTTATTATTCAACCTTTGCATTCTGCAAAGTGAATTGTCTTGTAACTCAGCGTTTCAAAATTTAATAGATATTGCAGCAGTCTTTACAGGTTATCTTGGAGTATCATTTGCAGAGCGTTCCTTCATTTGTCATTGCAAGTTAAAAATTATCCTTCTTAGATTCAGGTGTCTTATTTTGTGAATGTTTTGGATACAAGTTTAATGTGTTTGATATCAGAACCTTTAAATTTCTGTCAACATTCATGAATACATGTACACGAAGAAGTAATCTTAGTTGCAGGTCATAAATTGTGTCTCAAGTATATCCATATCTTTAAGTTGTGAAAATAAGTTATTCCTTCATAAAGAATGAATTATCAGACCTATTTGTGAATCATTAATGCAGTTAAATTGTTCAATTTGAGTTGTGAAAGTAAACTTCATGATGAATCAGTTGTGAGTTAGTCTATTTTTCCTTAAATCAATAGGTTCATCACCACAATCCAACCTTTCCAGTTTGCATTAGATTAAGTTTCTTACCCTTTTCTCAGAACAAATTATTCGAGTATCAAATTGACCATCATATAGGAAGATGGCCTAGAATCCGAAGGTTCAAACTCATTATAGGTCACCCACAACCTGAGTTTGATCTAATATTTCAACAGATTGTTGAATTTAATTATTCAAGCGTTCGGGTGCAATCTGATTGACAACAACCTCAATCTGCGGTATTTGAGGAGTAGAAACCTCATTTACTTGTGCAACATGATCTATTTCAGGAGGGAATCTAGCTCCTCATTTGTTGGAGGGCAACCTTGTTGTGGCTCTTTTCTTTTTTTTGTTCCCAGTATGGGTCACCACTACATTGCCCTTGGCCATCTACACATAATAAGTACAATCAAAATAGTGATGCTTGAACAGAAAAATAATTAGTTTGTAATGCAGAACATATGAGAATATGATAACCAGAGTCAAAGATAATGCATAACCTATGAAACATAAATGGTAAACTGTGAAACACAAATGCTTGAACAATTATCTTTATATGTATGAAGAGAGTGATGTGATGCTTGAAAAAAAAAAAAGTTTGTAATGCAAAACATATGAGAATATGATAACCAGAGTCAATGATAATGCAAAACCTATGAAACATAAATGGTAAACTATGAAACACAAATGCTTGAATAGTTATCTTTATATGTATGAAGAGAGTGATGCTTGAACAAAAGATTATTTAGTTTTTGTATGTGTTATCTTTTTAGTTTGTTGCATTTCAATTGAGATCATCTTTTCTAACAGTTAAGAGAGTTACATCTATTCTAGAGTGAGCGACATAAGGAAATAGACGAGTAAGAAGCAAAAAATTACAAACTATGCAAGGGAGTTAGAGTTTAAGAACATCTCATATCTCTTGAGCGTTTACAACATTAACATTCTCATGCACAACAAAGTGAAAACCACACTAATATTTGAACTATGACACAATATAAAGCTTACAAATGAAAAACAGTAAGAGTTTAACAAAGCTCACATATTTTGTCTATGACGAACTCATTGATAGGCATAAATATTTGTGAATTGATGAAACAAAACCTATGAAAAAGATGAAAAAAAAACCTAATAAAAATAGAAACCTTAGTGACTGATAATGCAAAACCTATGAGAATAAGATATCTAGAGTGAATGACAATGCATAAGTTATGAGAGTAAGATAACTAGAGTGAATGATAATGCAAAACCTATAAGAATAAGATAAGAAAAGTGAATGATAATGCAGGACATATGAAACAAAAATGGTAAACCATGACTAATATTTACCATATAAATGATAATGCAGAACCTATGAGACTACAATAAGTAGAGTGAATGATAATGTAGAACCTATGAAACAAAAATGCTAAACTATGAGTGTAATATTTGCAATATAAACCCTATTGAAATAGAAAAGGGTAAATTAACTGTAACATTTTCAATATAAACCCTAAGGAAACATAAATGGTAAACTATGACTGTAATATTTGTAGTATAAACCCTAGGGAAACTGAAATGGTAAACTATGACTGTAACATTTGTAATATAAACCTTTGGGAAACATAAATGGTAAATTGTGACAGAAATATTTGTAATATAAACCCTAGGGAGTGTATATGCTAACAAATGATTGTAATATTTGCAAAATAAACCCTAGGGAAAGCTTTAAATGGTAAACCATGACTGTAATATTTGCATTATAAACCCTATGGAACACATATGCTAACCTATGACTACAATATTTGCAATATAAACCCTAGCAATAGATAAAGAAACACCTTGACTGTAATATTTGCAATATAAACCCTAGGGAAACATAAATAAAAACTTATGACTGTAATGACTGTAATGAAGATCAATATAAAGCTTACAAATGGAAAATAGTAATGGTTGTAATGAAGAACAATATAAAGTAAACGAATGGAAAAGTGTGAAAGGAAAACTTGGAACGATACGGATGCTGGTGCACTGGAATCTGAGTTATTGCCTCCCCTTGATGTTAACTCGTTGAATTTTGTGCTTTTCACTCCTCCTTTTCTTATGTCGCTCACTGCAGAATAAGTGAATACTTGAAGGTTTTCACGACTATTTGAATTGGGAATTATTTGAATTTGATTGATGCTTGTTTGGTGTGGTGAGATAAATTGCTGTCCTATTTTCAATTTGAATTCTGTTTCATATGAATTGGAGATTTGATTGATTTTGGCCATTAATTCTTGACTTGATTGGTTTGGTGGATTGTTTGAAATCAATTCCATGTTTTATTTTTGAATAATGGCGGCCTTACAGGACTGTTAAATGGATGCAGGTGGGATATTTGTCTTTGGCTCCAATACGTGCGCACCTTACTTGGCGAGATGGGAAAGATTGAAGCTGATACGTGTTGTAGGTCTCATGGTTGAAGGGACAAGCGAATGCATTTGCGTGTTGGTTTGGTTATAATACGATGAAAAACATTGTTGTAATGGGTTCGCCAGTCGGTCAAAGATGGGTCAAATGGGTTTGAATGTTGTTGACTTGGCACTTTGTTTATATTGTGTAGTTGTGATTAATGTGAAAGTGACGCCTGCATTGGTGTGACAGTTGGGTTTGCCAGTTTACGGGGAAGGGTGCATGTCTTAATGTTTGGGCTGTTTAAATTCCATGTCAGAATGCTACTTGTTATATGTCAGATACAAATTGGATACACTTCATCATGTTTGGTTGTTAGTGTGTACTTGTTTTGTTTTGAAATAAATGTTATTAAGTGGGTATTTTAAATCTGATTTATGTTTGATGTCATCGTGCTTAGTTATAGATGATTTTTTTTTTAAGTTGTGGAGGACCGGCGAATAGGTTTGGACCCCCAACAAGCGCATGTCCCATCACACGTTAGGGCCCCCGCTTATGTATGGGCTCCTCTCCCTTAATAGCCCTTTTTTTGAGACCCCGTCTCTATATAATTGGAGATGCATCTATTCTACCAATCGATCGAGCGGGGGCTTTTGAATCATTTTAGGTAACATTCAGTAAAGGTAAAAGGAGGAGCTGAAACAGTCAGTCGCGCACAGCGTCGAACCATCTAGGTCTACGATTGCACTCTTTTCTGTGCCTTCTAAACTGTTGCACTTAAATCTGTTTAGACAGTTGGTCCGAAACATTTTTGCAAGCACCAAAAATGGCGCTCTCAATACAAAATTTGGACATAATGGGCGAGCGGCACTCCGGGCAGGACGTCCGCACTCAAAATGGTTCGTCTTACATTTATACACTTAAAATCTTTAATGTAACGCTTTTGGATGGAAATCTAACAATGGTAGGTGTATCACAGTAATGGCATGTCAGGCGGTTGCAAACATTGTCAAGACGTCTCTTGGGCCAGTTGGTTTGGACAAGGTGAGTAGATCAGGTTTTGTTTCCTAGAACCCTAAATAATTAGTAAAATAGGGTTTTAGTTTTTTAAAACCCCCAAACATGTTATGAACATGGATGAATGCATTTTGAGCCAACGCTTTGTGAAAGCTGCTCTTTCGTTTGAGTGTTTTAAAAGCTTTGGCAGATTCTGATCCTATTTATGTGTTCAGTAGTAATCGTATTTAAACCTCACTCTAAATGCCATTGCGAGTTAAATATTTTTTGAAACATTTGATATGGCAAAGTGTTGTTGATAACTCCCATGTTTGCAAAATGAGGCTGGCTAGGAGGCTGGGAAGTTGATTAAAACCATACCAGCTATGCTCGTACTAGACAAAATACAATAGGCCTTGAAGAATATGAAATAAGTTTGAGCCTTTTGATGTGGGCACCAAGACATCAGTTTGAAATAGCCCACAGTTATAGTACATTTTAATACTATGTTTTCAGCATCTGAGTACGGGGAACAACAAAGCAATGCATTTAGAATTCTTTATAACCAATATCCTTAAGCATGTTGAGCTACGTTCATGTGCGTGTCTTCTCTCCAAAAAGGGAAAGAAAGAAGGGTTTGTACATACTTTTGGGAAACCTGTAAATGCGAGATTTTTATTAATTGCGGGATGCAAACTGCTGTCACGATTAAAACAATAAAGATAATTGCCAGCTTCTTGGCAGAGTGAACAATGAGAGAACATGCTAGTTTCTTGCCAGTGCTTTGATTTTGTGCCAACTTCGATAGGCACATAGTTTATAATGTTTAATCCCACTCCTGTGGGTTTGAATATTTAATTATTTAATATAGAAAATTATCTTGAAATCATTTGCGATTTAAAAGCAACATTGCTACTCGAATAAATATTATGGAGCTCAGTAGCAAAATTTGGGAAAAACTTGCGAGTAATAACTAGAGATCATGGTTCATTCGTTTTCTAGTGCTGGTTCTAACTGCTTTAATGTTCCGAAGTTAAACTTGCAAAAAAACTTGTGAAAAATTGTGAGTTAATTCAATACCAACCCACAGTCAACCGTGCAAAAAATTGGGAAAAACTTACAATTGCAATTATGGATCCCATTTTGATGCCGTGTAAATGGAATGTGACTGTGGTGCAGAGTTGCAGATATAAGACAACACAATAAATTGCTTGATAACAAAATTATTAAGAATTTCATATATAAACAAAATTAAGAAAGCATATTTCTGACATTTGGACAATATAGGACTTTGACTGCATCCATATTTTTTTGTCTTAAGTTGGTTACATCTTGTAGGTTTTTCATGGAGCTATGTGTTATGAAATATAATTTTACACCACCTTCCAATAGTGCAGTGGGATATTTTTATATATCCTGCATTTATTGCGGAATTTTTATGGGTTTTCTACTTTTCTTGCTCTTTGGGTGCTTAACTTTCTTTAAATGGTACTCAAGCCTGTCACTTCAGTTATTGATGCAGAAGCAGTTGGAATTGAAGTGGCTCATGATTCATGAGCACGGGCCCACTTTCAAAAAAACATGAGCATCAAGTTGTAAGGCGAAGTGACAGGGATCTAAGAGCTGTAATGCCTGGACCAAGATCTTGAAGGCTTCCCACTAGGACAAATGTGGGGGATGCAGGTTATAGGTTTTCTAATTCAAGGGATAGCAGTTTTAGATGTGTTTATAACCTGTTCAATACTTTTTGTCTTTCTGGCAAATGCTGGGCAGGAAACAGTAGGATGCATTGCCATTTGAAGCCTGACAAGGATAAATCTCCAAAGGGAGATGGGAGAAATCATAAAGCTAAAACACAGGAAGCATCAACAAAAATTGCTGGCACAAAATAGCTAAGTTACCAGTTGTGGTTCTGGTTTGGGGGTTTAGTTTGTGGATTTGGCCAAACTTTTGTTGGGTTTGGGTTCTTTTTGGGTTTGTCTATACAAAAACATATAAAAATCTTAAATATATACATATTTGCAGCTCTAAAAGTAATAGCTAAGTCCAGAATTTATATATAAATTAAATAATATTAAAATTTAAAACATATTATATTAAATTAAAAATAGTAGACTTCAAATATAATTGTATTGAATTTAAAAATGTTAAAGTTCAAATATATTAATTGGATCCAATTTTTTTAAAATTTAGAGGATATTGTATTAAATTAAAAATGTTAAAACTTTAAATATAATTGTATTAAATTTAAAAATGTTAAATATTATATTAAATCTAAAAATATTAAAATTTAATATAATATATTTAATTTAAAATATTCAACTAAATAAATCTATTGAATTGCCTAAGGTGCAGCACTAGAATTGCCTAAAGGGCCACAAATTTCCTGTCAAACATATATAATGGGATAATATACATTCACTCCAAGCTCTATGGAAGGAATCTGCATCTTACGCGATCTGAAATTTGAAATATGCACTCCAAGCTCTCTGAAATGAATCTGCGCTTCAGGAAACACTGCATTAGAATTATCACCAACCTCCTTTTTAATATATTTTGCTCTGGTTGCACTTGCTGGTAAGAGACCAATCCCTCCCATCGGAAACCTACTTGCTTGCAAAGGGTTTCCAAGGACAATTGCAACCACACAATGCCAGATTCATATCTGGTGTTCATGACAAAAGGAAAGCAAGGATGAGTCAGGCCCGTTGGTGTTGCATCCAAAGGTAGTTGTGGTTGCAGAATGGATTACCACTTTGGACAGAAAATGAACAGAACCAAAAAAATTAAGAAAAAGAAAAATAAACAGATGATTTTCTGGCTTGGGTTCTGCTGGATTCGTCAAGGGTTTGTCCTGGACAAGCCCACAGGCATCTGACTGCATCCTGGCCAAATTCCCTCTTGTACTGGACCTGAATCTGAACTGATTATGTACTGAATTTGTTTCCTGGCATGCCCCCTGGTGAACTGGTAACTTAGCAAAATATTTACCAGAAAATTTACCAGAAAAAGCTAAGCATGGGAGCATATTACCAACCTCATAACAGGGCTGGAAAACTTTGTTTCCCAAGACAAAGGCCTAAGATTCCTCCTGTGAACGTTGGATGCATGCTCCCATCTTACCAAGGTAGTTATTTATATGGTGTATCTGAAAGGTGTATAAAACACTTGAGGAATTAGGGAATGAACTTATGGAGAGTTTACAATAATATGATCATTTTAAGCATAAGTAGGCCATGAGCCAGACGGTATTATTTAAATTTGATTTCTGCAAGATGATAGAGACATTTTTTACCATGATGTTGGTTTTACGCTTTAACATGGCTGACATGTGACAGATGTTGGTTGATGATATTGGAGATGTTACAATCACCAATGATGGAGCAACCATTTTGAAGATGCTGGAGGTGGAGCATCCAGCTGCAAAGGTTGGGTTAATGGTTCTCTTGTTTTTTTCTTATCATCCTTTTGTTGTTCTTATTATCTATGCTATAAGCAGTGTTAGTGGTAATGGATGAAAAAAATTGCATTATTTTGATCAGTTGTTCAAAATCCCACCATGTTTATCAATTTCATTTCACAGAATTTTTCAGTGCAGTCATAATGTCTTGTTGATGAAGTTGGTGTGTTGTTCATCTATCTATAGGTTTTAGTGGAACTTGCAGAATTGCAAGATCGAGAAGTTGGGGATGGCACAACATCAGTTGTTATTATTGCTGCGGAGTTGCTGAAGGTATGTTGTACAGAATAATCTCCTTGTAGGGAGATAGACCTTTGTTTTGCCTTCTATACTTTTCTAAGGCCTTTAATTTAATCTTTACTTTCCTTCATAGGTTCTTATTTCAAATTTCTTAAAGAATTCTTTCTTACAGTCTGCTGCATGTGCCCATTTGATTTTTGTACTTACAGCGGGCAAATGACCTGGTTCGGAATAAAATCCATCCAACGTCGATCATCAGTGGATACAGGGTAAATTTTAGCTATTTACCTTACTAATAAGAACTGCATGCATACAGAATTGCATTATGGATTGTAGAATAGGGAATAAAGAAGCATAGTTTGTGAGAAATAGAATTAGCTGTTTTGCTATAATTTAGATTATTGTTTTATAACTTGAGTGTTTTCAGTTGCAAATCATATTGTGATTTTTCTTTTGAACAGCTTGCAATGAGGGAAGCCTGCAAATACATCGATGATAAATTGGCTGTCAAGGTGAGTCATGCATTGATAGTTTTAAGGATGCTTCTAAAATTAATGCTTGCTTGTTGTACATTCTCATACGTTGTGTGTTAAGGTCTAATTTTTACCGCCATATTCAGCATTTTCATTGGGGAGTCACATTTTCAGCTTTCTCATATTTGTGTTGACTTGATTGTTGCTCAAAATTTGGTCTATCATCTTAGATCATTTTGATGATATTCCCTTTGCCTCGATGTTTAATGCCTAGTATGAGGATGATACCAACTTTGAGCAATTGAATGTCTCATAACAGGTTGAGAAGCTTGGCAAGGATTCTCTTATCAACTGTGCAAAGACTAGCATGTCCTCAAAAATTATAGCTACTGACGACGACTTATTTTCAAAAATGGTAAATTTTACTAGATCAATCCAGCATATAGATTGAATGAAGTACGTTTAAATCACCATTGTGCTATTAAGTGTTGAAACTGTGGAGGCAGGCAGAAATATGGTGTTATTTTCAGCTTTATACATAGTTCTTGGCATTAAAATGTGCATTTACTCATGAATTGTACTTACATTTGATATTTCTTGATGATGGCTGAACATGCATATTAACTGTGTGATTTTCCAAATAAACATTTTTCTTGGGCATTAAAAAATTCAAGTGTGGAGAGAGCTTCAGATACATGGTATTGCATTGTGTTGCCTGCTTAACATTGTTAAGAAGCAAAAAATAATTTTTAAGGTTGTTCTCCTAAACCAGTGTAGACGGACTACATAGAAGTGAAAAACTAAAGATGACCGATGAAACCCTGCAAGCGCTATATTCAACTTAATTAACAATAAGATGAGGTTGATCAATTAGTCACATAAGTATAAAAATGTCTATGTGAAGATCAAACTCCAAGACAATCTTTGAGTGGATTGGACTTCCATAATTAAATTCAGTGGAGCTGCAGTGTTGTTATGTCAGAAAAACTGTCTTTATACATCATTATTCCCATTTATAGTCTATAAACCTCAGATATTAAGAATCCTGCAAAGAAATGGTTAAAGCTAATATTGGAGTCTATTATGAATCAAAACATCTACTAAAGAGTAAAGTCAAATGTAGAATCAGGAAAAATGTTCTCTTTCTTTCATAATTTATGGAGGGATTCTATTAGGGCCCTCAAAACAAACAAAATTCGCTGTAGGCTAACAGACAAAGGGGCTTAGCTCATCAACCAAAAATTTGCAGAAATAGAGACCAAAGTCCAACAAAAGTGCATAATGCCAAAAAACGGACAATATGGATATGGGACCAACCAAAAGGAAAAGAGAATTATGACAAGGAATAAGCTTCCCAACCATCCACACCACCGTTGCATCCAGAAAATGAATCTACCAAGGAAAATTAACACCATGAGTAAACTCCTTGCACTAAACAGAATCAAGGGGGGCTTTATCTATTGACTATGGGAGACTGTAAGTGTTGGTAACCTCAAGGGTGCCCTTGGAGTGCGTTATGAAGAGATTTTGCAGAACGGAATGCAAATTTAAATAGGACTGCGAATCCATGAGCTACTGGTAAATTGCCAGCACTGTATTGTTCAATACTCAAATATCACCCTTGGAAGCTAGCCTCTGCAAGGCAGTACTCATTGAAGAGGAAGGTAGTAAGCATTGCAGCCAACTACTTACCATACCATCCAAAGCCTTTGCATCAAAACAATGTAGAAATTCCTTTGGGATAGACAATTTATTGTGATGTTTCTTAGAATCTCCAACCCTGTTAGGCTCCAAGATACATGTTACCAAGTTCAAGGAAAATAATTTTCAACTTTCTAAATATGTCATGGAGGTTGAGAGCTGTTATGGAAGTTGAACCATTTCTATGTGATCCATCATCTCCTAATGGCTAGGTGGTTTGACTAGAATATGCAAACTATGTTGGTGGATGACCTAGTGTAGCACAAGCCTCAAGAGCGCCACTCAGATTACCGTGACTACTACATCATCTGATGTCCAAAGTGTGATGCTCAAAATGACATAGTGAGATGTGGTGTGAATTAGCCTTTGGTTTGGCTTGAGATGTATGGTGGACCTTGCTGAAGCAATGGTATAAATTGCAAAAGGCTTGGCAATGATATGGTTTTTGTATGGTCCAATCTCGTTTAAAGTGCTTGCACCATTGTAGGAGTGTGAGACATTGGTAAAAGATGGATTGATGATCCTCATGTTATTGCAAGCATCTAGGAGGTGCTTTGCTATATCACAGATCATGGAAATGTTAACACAGGCACCTCAAGCCATGATATAGGTTTTGGTGTTGCCATAACATTAGCTCAGTAAGCAAGCATACAAATAGATAGATAATAGATTGCAATCAGTTAGAAAATAACATCCATTCATCTTTCTCAAGAGTGTGTTATAACTAAATTTGTCTCAGAATAAATAGATAAATAAGCTACATTTATTGTTTCATTTGTATATATCTCTTTGTCTTTGCCTACACTTATCTTACGAAGCTTCCGCACACACATATGACTTCATCTAGACCCTTGTCTAGAGAACTGTCCATTAGGTTTCACCTAGGCATTGAATTAGTGTTATTAGAGCGGTTCATCTTGTTCTTGCATGACCTTTCATATGTGATTGAAATATTTGAGCCTCAACATCAAACCTTGAGAGCCATTAGACTAACTATTCAGTCATTTTGAAATGGTTCAACCAATGCAAGAGAAGATACTTGTGATGATCAAGAACAAAATTGTAGAAGCACTCGTGGACCAATGAAAATTTCTATTCAACTAGTTTGTAGAAGTCCTTGGATGGGTGGTTCCATCAACTTCATCATTAGGCAAAGCTTTTGGTGGTTGAGCACCCTCTAGGTTTCAAGTAAATTGAGACCACCTTGTGTTTGAAGGCAAGATTAATGGAGATATGATAGTGTTGGCGTAACAACTAACACCTCTGGAGTGCAAGTTTGTACGGACAGCTATGCACACTATGCAATGAGTGCTCTTCAAATTAGGAGGGGAATCTCCCTCGTTATGTAGACAAAAATGCTTGAAAAGTAAACTAAACTATTCCCTGTCTTTTTGTCCCAGCTGTAAGAGGCACAAGGTTTGCAATAAACTTCAAACGTTGCGGCCAAGTATTTTTTGGTTTCGCTTAACTACAACCCAAAACTAAGTAACTTAAACTATCCAATCCCCTCAAGATATCAGAGCATGAGGAAACGAAGCGGGAATGATTATTAGACGATAAACCGAGTACAAACTCACAATGTGAAGGCAAGGTGGCACGACTATCTGCTTGTTTGAATAGGCTTGTTACTCACACACATCACATGATAAACCAAGTATAGATTCTCAACTTGAAGGTAAGGTGGCACAACTATCTGCTCAATCTGAATAAGTTTATTGAATACAAAACACAAAGGATAGCCAACTAGGACAGTAAATTGCATAGGCGAGACACACATACAATTTACGGTCGAACTAGCCACTATATCTAACTAAGGCAAGCATTCACCATAATAATTGCATGAAACCCAAGTGGAATAACAATTCATTATCACAATAAATACTCATGAACAGATACAAAACGAGCAATATTACAGGCAAGGCAGGCACATCATATATTTCTCTCGTGCAAAAGTTATGTACAAATGAGCAAAAGCTCTTATTTATAGACATCAAAAGGTATAGGGAACCCTAAAATCACCTTGAGTCAACTACAGTCTTGCAATGCATGCAAGATTTATTGCTAAACCCTAATAAAGCAAACTATACAGTTAACTGGTAAGCTACCATCAGTTAACCGGTACAATTAATCTAAATGGACAATGTGCAAGCATGCACGTCCTTATTGAAAGCAAAGTTAACTGGAATACTACCATCAGTTAACGTAAACCCTAAATACAACTCCAAGTGAACATAGATAATCCCAGAATAGACATGCATGAGATGTGACAACGAGTTAACTTGAAAAGGTAACACCAAGTTTAACTCCTGTGTTTAATGTCTATTCTGAGAGGCGGGAACTGAAGTCTACTGGCTGTGATCTCGAGCAACTGTATCACTGTCTGGAGCACTGATACTTTGTCGAAGTATGCTGTGTCTGTGCAACATGTTCTCACTAGCTATAATCTGACACTAAAGTTCACCTTTGCTCCTGGTTGCTTCATCAAACAATGTTGACATGATTGTAAGTTGATTAATCCTACAGCCAATGGTCTCTCCCCTGAAAATACTATGAATGAGTGCTTGGAGCTCTGACTGTACGTTAGCAAGCTCAACATACGCACCGCCCTCAATCTGATACTGACACGGTATGTGGGACACGAGAGTTCTCACATACCGGAGTGCACTAGTGACATGCTCTCTACTCTCAGCCAACTCTGATGCCATAGTCTCTCATATCTTCGACTTGAATACCAATTGTGTCTTCCAAGCGTAGATAGCTTCTTTATCTTCTGCATTTGTGATTGATTCATATGCCACACTCAGGTGAGCAATCATAATCTCATCCCACGGTCTGTCAATCGCCATGTCTCGCTCCTCATCTTGGAGATGTAGACAGAGTTTGTGTGCATTGTACCGCAACTGGTATAACTCTGCAAGTACAGAGCGGCCTCTAGCAACAAACTCCTCCCACTCCTCCAAACGCTTGCCATATGCAACAAGGTGATTAAGTTGACCCTGTTCTGTTGGTGGCTCTAGCATCGGTGGGAGTGTAGCGGTGACATTTGACCTGTGTACAAGGCTAGAAATGTACTGACGAAGTTGCTTGATCTTAGCCTTGAGGGCTGCTTTGTCTTCTCCGTCTTTGATCATCCTATCCCTTGCGTTGTCCGTAGCAACCTGTAGGAGATCAACTTGTGTCTGGCGGGTGCTTCGACCAAGGTTGACTGTGATCACCTCGAAGTCCTGAGCTTCAATCTCATCCAAACTCTTCCCCTCTGGAGGTATAGTAGTCTCAACGATGATCTCCATATCAACATTCCTCTCTATGTGGACTTGTTTTGTGATCCTCTTGTTGGGCGCATCCTGATAAGGTTGATCAAAATCTGAATGATCAAGGACAAAGGATGGCTGCCTCCTCTTCCTTCCTAGTTGAGCTTCAATCCAAGATTGGTCTCGACTAATGCCACTGGAAGGATCTGTACTAGCAATGAGAGGCTCTGACGTGAGTGAATATGTAGAGGAATTGTTGCGAGGTGGCGAGTCTAAGTCCAATTCAATGCGAATCAGGATTGGAGACTGCTTAGGTGTAGGTGATGGAACACGAGGTTGTATCTCAGGCTTTGGAAAACTTTGAATTGGCCTCTGAATTGGCTCTTTGACAGGCTCCGTGTGTGTATCTATGGCAAGCGCCTTACCTTTTGAATTGTTAGGCGCTTGACTCTTCTTTGGAGGATTACTCCTCTTCTTTTGTTTGGGTTTAGAAAAGGAAGGCAACGAAGGATCCACCACTGGCGGCTCTGCTCTAGACACATTTACCCTCCTGGTCTTCTTGTTGTTGAGGTAAAGTATACTGTTTTGGATAACTCTACTTGACCTCTCCTTTACTGATGCATACTCCTTGGCGTACCAATCAACTGCCGGCAATGGTTGTGTATCAACCTGCTCTCTGAAAAACTAAGGAAGTATCTCTCCCTCATCATCTGATAAACCTCACATCTTCTGCTAAGAAGACATAAATTTGTGAGAGAGAGAAGCGGCCATAGCTGCGTCTACCCACCTCAAAGCCATCGTCACAGTGCGCCCAATAATCCTCCATTGTAGGTTTATGGTATGAGCAAATGCCAAGACGCTCTGAATAATGACCCCAAGGATCATAGGTGCGAGTATCAATAAGATACTTGAGTTTGCAATTCTCCAACTCATGTCCTACAACTTTGGCATCAACTGCCGTTCTACACCAATAGATTCCGAACTACATGGGAAAGGTGGCAGCCTGTTTATGCTTGCGGCGCAAAAGACAATGAACATCATGTAACTGCCTTAGGAACTCCATGAAAACTGTCCTATCCGAAGGATAGCGTGGAAGCATGGCTGGATTTCCTGTAAATCCATATACACGGATGTAGGCGTATGTAGGGAACTGAATGAACCAATCCGCCCAATCAAACATCGTTGCTCTAGCAACCGCCGATATACGAATGTGCAACTCCCGGTCCAAGTTTCTCACTGTGTAAATCAGGAAAGCCTCGTGAACACGCTTGAAGTGACGTTCAACCTTAGTGAACTCAAGTTGATCATGGTAGTGATAGACTTTTTGAACAGTAAGTATGCCCACCGTGTTCAACCCTCTAAATTGACCCTAGTAAGCGATCAAGTACACGAGGTAAGAACACGTGAAACTCGTGGGAAACTAGGAAATCGGTGATTTGCTTGTGGAGAATATTGCTGATGAAGGATGCCTAGTCATAATGCTCTTGCCTAGATATGATGCGACCAATGATGGAATACATCGAGGGTTGGAAAATGTTTGCATCTATATGACCTGAGACACTATTCAAGAGTGTGATTAGAATTGCATACTCATCCTTGTACTCACTGCGACCCACGTTGTTTGGCAATTTGTTCTTCTTTTGCTTCAACCATTGCTCTGCCATCTTATTTTGGCACTTGTCCATGTCAGTGTTGAACGCATGCTCACACTGCTCCATAGAAATGACCAAATTGCTCGGGTGCTGAGGGATACCAAAACATCTTTTGACGTTCAGAGGCTTGAGACTGCATATAACCCGTCCATCTACTGATACTATCTCACTAGTAGCATAGTTGTAATGCTTAGCACAAGAAATTACAAACTCAATGCAATGAACTGAGATAGGTATGGAGGTGGCCTCAAGTAACCCGGATTGCTGAATGTTCTGGAGAATCGAATTTCTAATCTTGGTAGGATCTAAGACTGCTTCTGGAAGCACCTTGGGGAGATTCGTATCAACTATCTCGATGAAGTCATGAGTTAGGACTGATTTGGTCTTGAAATCGAGTTGAGTGTATTGCATTTTGAAAAACTTGCTTGTTGACTGTGAACATGGCTATGTTCTGGCAAGTTTTCTGGAAAGCTAAAAATAGCCTATCGAAGGGCAATTTTTGGCAAAAAATTTGAGATATGGGTTTTGTCTAGAAAAAGATTATAAGACAACCTAGAACGTCAAATTTTCTTGCGAAAATTTGACTTCTACTCGACCATGCAAGGAATTTTTAGTTGAGAAAATTAGAGCCTCGAGAACTGATGCTCTGTAGTAAAATTTTCCTGAAAAATCAAGCACATGGATTTAATTGAGGAAGCTTTGTAAAATTGATCCAAATGAATTGTTTTGTCAAAATTTGCTTGTTCTTCAAGCTTGCGAATGAAATTCTAAGAGAATTTTGATGAATCTTGATATTTGTGAATTGGTGCTTGCAAAAGGAATTGTTTTGATGTTTCTGAATTCAATTGCTGATGAAATTGCCCAACTTTGGAAAAAATTCGCCTCTGCCTTGAAGAAATACGAATTTTTGAAGCTGTGTGAGTGATTAAATGATGGCGCCATGTTTAAATAGAGTAAATTCGCACCATAATGATGACTGCAAGATTTTAAAACCTTGACTGAAATAGAATGTTTTTGATTGGACCCCTCTAGTTGAATTGAGACTGACTCGGAGTCTAGATTTCAAAATAATAATATAATATTCACTTTGCTTTTTCATGTGTATTTAATCCTTTAGCATAAAGAGGCGCCAAAAATCAATTAATTGGTGAAAATCGCCACCTTTCATGCTGGTATGCAAAATAAATATTTAATATTATTTTATTCATTTGTAAAGCACTTGGATGGATTCAACAACCTTCATTGATTTCAATAAGTCCTCATTTGACCTCATAGGCGTCCATTTGCTCAAGATATGACGTTTTTTACTAACTTCCTACTTTGTAGTTGACTACAAAGTTATAGTTGACCATATTCAACACTGATTTTCGGATGACTGAGCAAGGCTGTGACTGTACCGAGATATTCATTGCGAAGCTTGCAGAGCAAGGATGAAATGTCTGCTGGGAGCCATGACTGCTAAAACCAACGTTTGACACTTCAAAAAATTAGGCGCCTTTGATTAAATTGATTTTCAGGCACTAGACTTAGCCATTTCTCCGTTCTGCCATTTGACGCTTCAAACTGTCGTTGACGATGAACGGTAAACCCTGTTGACTGAATGGTAAGCTCACTGCATGACTGGAAGTATTTTGCATCCAACAATTGTATGGAAGATACCAAAAAGCTGCATTAGGGACCCCAAAAGCAAGGGCGCCCTTGGCCTCTGAAGGCTCAAACACCATTTTATCAAAAGTGCAACTTTCAACCAGATAGCCTACTTCGACCCTCGATACCGGGAGCTGGAGTGCTTCGATTCACGCACCGTCAGTCTCATCGCGTAGCTAGAACAACTTAGGAGAGATGTCATTGGATGTGTCGAAGCAAGAAAACTGCTTCTAAGACCTCAAAAGGAAGATAGTCTTTTCAAAATAAAATATATGCTCCACACTTAAGTCATTTTCCAAACGTCTTCACTTTTCAGCATTCTACAAAGACCTCGCACGCACGAGCGTTTGCCAAATCTCGGAGGCTGACGGATGGGCTCATTGGATATCTGGAGTAATTGCGGACAAGTCTCGTGAAGACTGCGAAAGCTAAAAACTCCATCTGACAGGCCTAAAGGCTGGGCGCCCCTAGCCTACAGGGGCCCTAGTGTATAATACCATTTTCTCCATCCTTTGTTTTACGTGCCTGGTAGGGTCTTTGCCACGATCACTTAGAATGTCGGATTGACTAGCTGACTGGTGCGTTGCGAAGCTAGACTAGATTAGAAAAGATCTTAGGAAGATGCCATTTGCAAATACCATCATCTGATAAGTCAATTTCAAGATCGCCCCTGGGCTACAGGGGCTCAAAACTGCAAATTGACTACCTTTTGTGATATGCATCCACTTCGTAACCTTAGCTTCTGACCTCAATTGCTAGAGTTATGGAACTTGGATGACTGCGTTCGATAGCTTGTCGGAAAGCTGGGCTAATTCTGAAGAGATTGACTGCATCTGCAAGCAAAAATCACCAAATTTGGGCCTCCAAGGAGAAGGTTGCCCCTGGGCTACAGGGGCGCAAATCTGCTTTTTGCTTAAAATCTTCATTTGTTTGATCTTTGAAATCACCGTTCTGGCCATTGAAATGGCCATGTAGGAGTATAATATCATCGTGAAGTACTTCTCCATCATTACATATCTCGCTTTGAGTCCCTAGTTCAGTTTCTGAGCTCTAGGTGCTCAACAATTGCTGCTGACGATTGACATGACATTGACCAAAGTCCATATTTGATTAGCCCAAAAATTGTATTTTGACATCATTTTAGCAAGGTTTAGACTCTTTTAAGCAAAATGCCTTAATGAAGCAAAAAATTTGGTTTGGGTACAACAGATAGATAACATGTTAGATCAATTAAGTCTATTTCTCCACCAACCATTTTTTCAACAAAGTGATCAAGATTGCACTTTTGAAAGTCCCTTTACTTGTCAAGAAGTGGTGGCAAGCACATGTGCTTTGGGAGGAAAACCAAATAGGAGGAAAATTTGAGCAAAGTTGTGATACATTCTTAAAAGCCTTCGAGGATGAATACAATCCTAAAGATGTCTATGACGGTTGGTACATGCAATGGTCACAGTTGAGGCATGGACATGACTAGTTTGTCCATGCCTACACCAATTTTTTCCATGACCTTTATGTAAGGTTATGCTTATTCAAATCAAAGAAACATTGAGTCCTCAAATACTGCAATTGCCTATGACCATCCATTTAATCAATTGAAGTTGGTTAAAGTCAAGATGATAGGAGAAGCTTATTGCTATGAAGCAATCATGGAGGAGTTCAAGAAGAAGAGCAAACGAGAAGCAACCTCTGCACCAAGGTAAACACTACAATTGGACAAGAGCAAACTGCCCAAGTTATGTAAATGGTAGTATAAGAACAACCCTAGCAGCTACTCCATTGCAGAGTGTTATGCTCAAAAGACTTTTCTTACACGAATATAAATAGATGATAATGCAGTCAAGCCCTTAGATGGAATCATTGACATCGATCCCAATGTTTTAGTCAACACCACACGTAGATTATTCACAATGATCATTAGTTTTCTGTAAATGTCACAATGGTAGGAACAACACACACATGTATGTCTATAATTCTACCTATTACTCAGATTTATCTTTTAAATTAATTTCTGCTAATATACTTCTTATTCTGATTTCCACTTCTCCTTTCTTTTTTCTGCTTGATCCTCATCATGCCTTTCACAAATGATTTGACCTCCCTTATATATCCTCATACCTTTTTGAACTGGTGCACCCTTTGGAATAGACATCTCCTTTCCAAGGTTTATGACTTTTTGTTCAACCTTGTTATTTTTAGTTTATTCCTAATCACTGCCTCAAAATTCTACTAATTATTAATCATTTAATTCCTTGTGGAATCGTTGCATATTAATAACGGGTGCGGGTCTTGTTTAGGAATTGCTGCCCATTAGTAGGTATTGCTGTCCCTTATCTCCTTCGCCCAGGCTGCAATCTTGACAAGGTTGTGATGTTCTTAGAGGGGGTTTGTTATTTATGTCGGGGGCATGACATTGCACACCTTCCATTCACACAACATAACCTTTGGGAGATGACGAGTCACATGGAAGTGATTCAAATTCCATAATGACTCTTGGCCTTCATAACATATAATCTATAATGCATATATGTAACATTTGCTTAGTAGGCAGGTAGATAGATAGATACAAGATAGCAACCATACATCTTTATCAAGAGTATGCCATGTACAAGACGAATAAATAAATAAAATACTTTGATTGTTTCTGTTCTATATCTCTCTTTTTTCTTTGCCAACATCTGTCTAATAAAGCTTCCACACACATATAACTTATTCTAGATTCTCATCTAACAAGTTTCCTTCTAGTTTCAGCCTAGGTTCAGGATTAGCTTCAGCCAACAACAATCTAGCTTTCCAATTGTGACAATGTCTTTTAATCAAACCTTGAATTAGGATGCTTTAAATGAAAGGTCAGTTTGATGTCAAAATGAGATAACCTCGTGGAATGAAAAATGGTAAGGGAAAACTGCTAAACAAGAGAAGAAATTACAAAAGTTGTAAGTGTTTCAAGTATTAGAATCATAACTTGAAAGGGAGGCAATCACTATTGGTGCAATAACTTTGTTTTAAAATAAAGGCCAAAGTAGTTTTATGCCAAAGTTGTTTTATACCAAATTAGAGGATTTCATAAATAAAGTTTGCTTTGATAAAATCCTTTTAAAAATTTCTCACAATATTCTAATAGTAAAGAACTGCATAAACATTAGGAAAAAAGCTAGGTCGAGGCAGCAAGGATCAAATGTTGTGCCTTTATGGAATGAGCATTTGGCCTCTTGTTGAATTGGGATGTGTTTAGGAGACTATTGCTTGTAGATGGGTTTACAAAACAAAATATATATCTGATGAAACAAAGGATAAGCATATTGGAAAACAACTATTGCTGTGGGCAGTGCTCTCAAAATGAAAATTGACATGTTATTCCTCCTAAGGCATAAGTGTTTAACACCTGAAGCGATAATTCCTACAAATGAGTATGAAAAATTCACATGTTATTCTAAAATTATTTTTCAATCTAAACATAGAAAATTGGCTTCCTGTTATTGTATTTATAAACAGGTATTTGCTGTGGACTAGGATTTTTATACGTGCCTAGCAAAATGACTGATTTCTTTGTTTGTTTTTGTCTTGATTTGTAGGTTGTTGAAGCTGTGCAAGCTGTAAAAACTCCTGGCAACAAGGGAGAAATGAAATATCCAATCAAGGTAGATGGTGGTTGTTTGGTATCTGTAGTTTTGTTTTATGTATTGCCTTTTTGTGTTTGCATTTTGTTTTGTTATATCTATTGTCAGGTTGTGATGGATTGTCTCGGTGAAGAGAAAATGCCAATAAATCTATGGAGGAGAAGCAATGCTACTAAAATTTAAAAATGTAATAAAAGGAAATAATTGCATGCTCAATTTGTAACAAGAGATTTTACTTTGGGAAACTCTTCTGGAAATTTTTTAAAATACCCTATTCTGTCAACAGTTCACAATATAGTAAAGTTTTTGCACTTGCTTTACATAGTCCTTGTGCAAGTAAAACTCTAAGTGGTATCACAATCTAATGGGTATAGATTTTTTTCAAAATCTGTTCATAGCATTGTCAATTTATTTTTGGTATTTTCATATTGAGTTCATCCAGTGATTAGTTTAGGATCACAACAGCCTTACTGGTTCTGTCTGGGCATATAACTGTTCCATACAGGCCAGTATACAGATTCCAGCTACGTGAATTGTGACAGATGGCTTATCAAAGGTGCTATTATCAATGCTTAGCTATAATAGATGGTTATTATATTTGATGGAAAGTTTTTGGAAGATATTTTTTAGATGATGAAAATTTCATACGTTGATTGTATTTGTAATTTCTTCCTCAGGTATTCAGTTTGCACCGCTAGGTAGCTTTCCAGGTCCATATGGTGTGTTACATTAGACATATGCTTCTTGTTGGTAAAAGTTTCACTAATGATCTTTTGCACTTTTGCCCTTTTTTTTTTCTTTTTTAATTTTTCTGCACTAATAATA
This sequence comes from Sequoia sempervirens, assembly GCA_007258455.2. Taxonomy (NCBI): domain Eukaryota; kingdom Viridiplantae; phylum Streptophyta; class Pinopsida; order Cupressales; family Cupressaceae; genus Sequoia; species Sequoia sempervirens. The sequence goes on along the minus strand of VDFB02000002.1, from coordinate 197,087,466 downwards.
TATGCATTTAAAACCATCATTTGACTTTAAACTTTGCAATATGTTAAGAGTTACCATTTGTTCTTGTTTTTTGTGCTTTTTGACATTTTTTTATTCCAGACCTTTAACTTTACCAAAATAATACTAGATGTGAAGAGTATCAGAGAATGAAACAAAGAACAGAGTAACAGGACCTTTATATTAAGATTCCTGAAGTTAATCATTACATTAACATAGGAGCTTAGTTAAAAGTTAGCAGGAGGAAAAATTCAAAAAAAAAAATTGTTATTAAATTTGCTTCATATAAATTTGATTAAAAGAAAAAAAAGTAATATATGCACAAAATTATCAAAATAAGTAATGTTATATTTGTTTAATTTAATTTAAATATATTAATTTAAATTTGTTAATTTTTTTATATTAGTAATTAAAAATCTAAATTAAATTTTCTAAAATATTAAAATTTTAATTTATTAAATGTTAATATTAATTTATTAAAAAATAAAAAGTAAAACAATAAAAATAGAAGCGTAGTGGCATTTTATAATTAAAAAAGGAAAAAGTCAATGGCACCCTTTCCCGCTGTGGTTGCCTACAAACCTACCAACGGCAAGGCATTGTGTGGGCCGGCGGCCCTTGAAGAACCCAGTGGTGACCCTCATACCTTCTGATGGCCATTATCTGCTGCTCGCCCTCTGATAGAATTCTTTTTAAACATGTATTTTAATAAAAAATTCCTTCACCTGTTTTCCTACGAGTTTGAAGGTGGTTTTTAACAAATTTCAAACGTTTTTTATAAATTCGCTGAATTTCAAACTTGAAGTCGGAAATTCGCCGAACTCTGTGACATAGAAAGGAAGTGTACTCATACCCTGTGGTGAGTTTTGCTGTGTAATTGCCAACCATTTTTGTCTGAGTGTTATACAGGAGAAGCATCATTGTAAGCCCAAATTGTTTGTCATTTATGACTGTTGGTAAGATGGTGTTGGCTGCATGATTTCTATCGATTAATGGATGTTAGTACTCTATTTAACAGGACCTTAGTCTGCCATATATTGTATCAAGTAATGAGCCTGTGGTTTTCATCAGATGGCTATTTCTTATTTGATTGGACATCTGTGGGAACTGGTGGACTGTATAAATACCCGTGGGGAGATGATTCATTTTCTCTACATAAACTGTAGACTAGGATAATTGAATCAATTTTTTGGACGCTTGCTTATGAATGATCATGTTTTGCTTTTTCTTTAGGGCATCAATATTTTGAAGGCACATGGACAAGGTTCAAAAGATAGTTATCTATTGAATGGTTACGCTCTAAATACTGGTCGGGCAGCTCAAGGAATGCCTACAAGAGTGGCACCAGCAAGAATTGCATGTTTGGACTTCAATCTTCAGAAGACAAAAATGCAGATGGGAGTGCAGGTTCTTGTCACTGATCCAAGGCAGCTTGATAGGATCCGTGAAAGGTAAATAAATTATACAGTTTATTTATTGATAAGATCTAGAGTGTTTGTTGAGTTCTGGATAAGTTATATCCAGTTAGTTGGTTTTTTATATTTCCATTGTGATGGCCTTTTCTCAACACCCAGAGATTCCTGTAGAACTTATTTATGTGCTAGGCATTGCCAGGACAAATATTATGTGTGTAAGATTACTGGAAAGGCAGGAGTTGCCATGATTTTCGAAGTTGACTTGCTGTTGCTAGTCTGTTTATGATATATGTTGTTAGAAATTGTGGACTTTTGATTGAAGATGATCATGGTACATGTAGTTTCCAATGCAGCAATGTGGAGTGGGATAGATGGTTGAGTATTGGTAGTTTTAACTTGCAGTTGCATTTTATTGATTACTGTTGTGTTTGTTTCATTTGTTTGTGCAGAGAAGCAGATATAACTAAAGAGCGTATCGAGAAGCTTTTAAAAGCTGGTGCAAATGTCATTTTAACAACAAAAGGAATAGATGACATGGCTCTCAAGGTGTACTTCCGTGCTGTCTCGCATAATGCTGCAGTTTGGTAGTTTACAAATTGAAAAGTTTGGTAATGTTCTATTGTTTGGATCAGCTGGCTAATGTGTGTCAATTTTTACATGTACAGTACTTTGTAGAAGCTGGGGCAATTGCAGTGCGTCGTGTACGTAAGGAAGACTTGCGTCATGTTGCCAAGGCAACTGGTGCCACTCAGGTAGTGAACTTATTTTGTCAGCTTTTTAATCAGTGGTAATTGATTTTTTTCTAGAGAGATAAAAGTTCACAAAATAATGTCTACTAAGGACAGTTTCATATCATACCAAACTGAAAAGAACAAATTAGTAAGTACAGAAGTATGTTGAAAACAAGACCCACTATTAAACCCCTTTAAAAGGTTCAACACATCACATTTTTGCCCCACAAAATCAAATCAATGTCAGGAGGGTACACCCCAACAAGAAAGTAAACCAAATATAGCCGTTATATAAATTGAGCAGAAGCTCTAGCAGTAGGTTTTGCGTATCTGCAACATCATCATCATGGTTAGGTTCCAAATGTCTTCCATGTATTTCGCCTCAAGAAAGTGCTAGGTCAACATGTTACACCATGTCCAGAGTGAAGAGCACAAAAGATTTACTGAGACAGGGGGGGGTGGTCGAGGGGGGCGATGTCCAGAGTGAAGAGCACAAAAGATTTACTGAGACGGGGGCGGTCGGCGGGGGGGGGGGCGGGGGGTTAATCAGTAAATCAATACAAATTTTTCACCTGTTTTAGTCTTCTACACAAACTTAAACTTTCATCAACATCAACTTATTGATATGAACCAATTTACACAAGTTGATACAAGTTTATTGAAATAATTTTTTTTGAAGTAGGCACCAACCTACTTAACTTACAAGAGAGATGATTTAGTAGGATACACCCTGACCCTTTACAATTTTAGTAGGCAACTACCTACAAGGAGCACCAACCCCTAATGCAAGGCACCAAACCTTGACTTGATGGATGAATCAAGTGACTTCAATCAGATCTGCACTCTTCCAATCCTCCAATCTGCCTTTGTGATGAAAATTCTCACACTCAGCCCACACAAGAAGATAGGCTTCTGATTTTTACCACTTTAAACTCTTCAACCACACCTGCAACAATGATTTGGATATCAAATATGTATGCTTCTCAAGAGTTGCATCTTTCTTATGAAAGAACACGTCTATTTGTGCACCCTTTGAAAATCTGCCTTTTAACAAAATTTGTTTATCTCTGTTTAAATCAGACTTCTTTTATTTTATTTCCCTTGATCACTTTTTCATTGTCCAATTAAGACTGAAGCATATTACTTCAAATGGACATGTCTTATCAATTTTTTTTTTTTTTTTGATAAAGTCGTGCTTCTTCAGATTGCATCGACCTTTTGATAATCCTCTTCTCTTTGAGTCGCCCCTCTTGAGTAAATGACGTCCTTTCATCTTCACTTAGATTAACTTGTGCTTAGCAAATCGACCTTTTCAGATTTGTCTAAGTCGTGCCTTTTAATTATCGGACTTTTTTTTTCTAGCAAATCTTCATTAATTCGTGCCTCTTCAGATTTGACAAAATTTTGCCTTTCTAAATCAAAATCGTGCCATTTTAATAACAGATTTTGACTTCTTAATGCGAGATGTTAATTATCGCTTATCTCCTTAACAATCTTCTTAACACAGGATTATTGCTTATGCCTTTGTAGAACATGAGATGCGTCTCACAATCAGGTATTCATTTCTGGTCGAGTATCTTAAATTCTTAGTAATCTGAGAAACATCTTAACCTGCATCCTTTATCCGCCTGAAAGTTATGAAGTCTATATCTCTGTTTTAAGCCAGTATGTTGATCAGATCTGAATATGTCTATATCACTGTGTTTCTAAGCATTTCGAGATGTAGAATTTATAACATTCAATTTCTTCAACACAGATTTATTTGCAATGATCTGAACTTTAATTTTGATCTGATCTTCAACATAGATTTTACTTCATTAAGCTCAACAATGAACTATTTAACTTCACTAGTCTGATTAAGCCAAGTCTTGACATCAATGACAATATTTTCAACACAGAGTTACCTCCACTTTATGGCGAGGGAAAATTAATTTTGGAACCTGGAGCTATCATTGACATGAGAGAAGAAATTAAGAAATAAGGTTATTCTGGAATATTTGGTTAAATGGAAGAATTTGCCTATGGAGGACGCCACTTGGGAAGGAGCAGAATTTTTCAATCATCCCAATTTAAAATTGCTTGTGGACTCTTGGGAAGGGCAGACTGTCATGCCCCCCTTAAATAAAGAAACAGATTGCAATATTTAGTTGGATCGCAGCACTTAAAGCTTAGGCAGATAAAGTAAACATGGACAGAATAAGGGGATCAATTAAGATATAAGAATAAATAAGGGCAGTGATTTCCTTGAATTAAAAATATTTAATTAAAATTAAATTAAAAGGGTTTCAGGCCAGCGATTAAGAGGAATAGTTGTGACTCTTCCAAAAAGGCAGAAATAATGAAGAGGTATGACTCTCTCAAACTTGAAAATATAAGAGGGAGAGCATTTCGTTTGAGGACATCCATAACATAATTCAATCAATCAATTAAGAATAAATATTATGTGACTCCTAATGTGAAAGGTTGTGACTCCCTCAATAATAAGATATAAAAGGGAAATCATTTCCTTGTGAAGAAATCATCAATGGGGAATAAATCTATCAATCAATTTGGAAATAAATTATTATTCTCAAAAGGCAGCAATGAAGGGTGGTGACTCCTTCAACAAATGGATATAATGGGTAATTCAGTTCATTGACATGCAATCAACAATCATCACTCATCTATCCATCAAGAAATCAAGCAATCAAAATATCAAAATGATCAATCAAGCAAACATCAATAAGTCTATTAATACATTCAATCATCAAATCATTCAATCATCAAATTAGTCGAGCATCAAATCATTCAATCATCAAATCATTCAAGCATCAATTCATTCAAGCATAAAATCATTCAAGCATTATTTAAAGATTACTTGTCCATCCATAAATATCAATCAGCAATAATTTAGCAAATTCATCAAGCAATTAGTTTTGAATTTGAGGAAGTGTCTTGCAAATAGGAAGGATGAAATCCCTTCCAAGTTCATGAGAGGATAAGGACAAAAACTCTTATTGCCCTTATCAAATTTGGATAAGAACCCAAGCTTGGTTGAGGATGAAAACTGTCCAAGGTGGGCTAAGAGATGGAAGGACTTACATGCTCTTTGGCAAGTTAAGGACGAAAACCCTTGATATTGCCACTTTTGAGCTGAAGAAGAGAACCTCTAATTCAGCAGATTTTTAAGTATTTCTGAAGAATTCACGGTATGAATGGCTTTGAGAATTATGCTATGATTTGTTGATCTGAATATTATTACAAATTCTTAATATTTGACAAAGCTATAGTCATTTTGATTACATATTGTTGTTTCGAGGAAAAAACTCAAAGAATATTTTAAAAGGGGACATTACATATTATTTTTTTCCATGTGGAATCACTTTCTTTCAAATTTGAAGAGGCATCTGAGTGGGGCGCCTTATCCTCTGAGATGGCAAGATACCAGAAAATGATGAGATCTGGAAATAGGTAATATCATTGATTCCAAAATGTAGGGGGAGTTAAGCCATGAATGCTTGTGCATGATCTGTCAAGCTTCTCTATCATATAATTGAAGCACAAGCCTTTCTTGTTTGTTCAGGTATATTGGCCATTCTTTTGTATAATGTCAACAAAATTTCCATTCCCAACAACACTTTGAAAATCCTTGCAGCCTTAGGTTGCCTCGATCATGTCTCCCTGCTTATTTGTTAGTGACAAAATTGCATTAAAATTCCTACCAAAAATAATTGGGGTGAGTGACAAGGTTTGTATATGCAAGGATATCTGATTCCATACAATCACTTGTCCTCTCGTCTAGTGGGTCTGTGGACACTGAACAAAGTGAAAGTTAAATTTGAAAACAATCTTGTAATTTTAATCACTTGCTAATTTCTATCATGGTAGATTTGTTTTGGCTTTGCCAATCTTGGGGACCATAGAGTGCCCCATCCTCCAGTGGTGCCAATCGTGTCTACAAAAGTTCCTTCCCATCCTCTGCAGTTTGTGATAAATAACTTCACATCCTGTTGATCTAGTTTATTCTCCTTTAACATAATCACATTAGCTAGGGTGGTGTCCAATTGGCAGTTCAGTAAGCACCTCTTGTTAAGGGTGTTTGAGCACCTAACATTCCAAGATATGATTTTACCAGAAGGTGTTTGTACATCGATGACTGTGCACCCATTAGAGTGTTTTCTTCCCTCTTTTGCTTGTTTTATTGATCTATCCTCTTCCTTGAGTCAAATTTTGCCTTGATTATTTTTGATGCAGATTGGGTAATATGTCTTTGATCTAAAATGTCCAATGCATGCGTCTTCTTTTTTTAATTCCGACAAGTACTCATCTCGTAATTCCCATGAATTGGAAACTGTGGATTCATATGCAGTATTGCAGCTGTAAGGGACAATTGCCTTATCATTTGTGGGGTCCCAGGATAACACTTTTTATAACTGGTATGAAATATCATTTCATTGGCAGGTAGACAGCCTTCTATATTCATTCTCTTAAGCTCGATTACTTGAGCTTCCTACATATTTTCCTTTTCTGGGGTTTGATTTACTATGTTGTTCATGGGGGGGCATGCTTGTGGTGCATCTCTTTGAAATATCCCTTGCTAGATGTAATCCAAAACCTCAGTTTTGAACATTTGACATTTCGTCAAATGGTTGACATGTAATCTGGTCTGAGACTGATTTCTGAGTGTGTATGTGTTGTTTGAAGCCTTGTTGGAGTGCTTAAAGTTGCCAAATTAATATAATCTCATTTGCTTATCTCAATTTGTGAGCTGTAATTGCCTTTTAATATAATCTAATATGAAGGTAGCGATTAATATAGTATCAACAATATAGTAATGCTGACATGGGTTTTCTGCACATGTCAAACATTTGTGTGGCTCAGTCCTTTAACAAATTGCATTCTCTTAGCTTGACAGAGAACCAAGTATTTTACCTGCTTCAATCTCAAACATTTCTATAATATGCTTCAAATGTTTTCTTTTGTGGTTGTAAATATGATTAGGTGTGGTTGTATCTATGATTAGGGGTGTTTGTGAACTTGAGTACGAACTACTTATGATCAAAAGCTCTGGAAGCAAATGGACATCAGCTTAAACAGTGAGGTCAATAAATTAGTTATAATATCCAACCACTCTTGGAGTTGCAACATTGTTTTCTTTGTTCAATAGTTCATTGCTTAATATTGATATATTCTTCTAACATTGACGAGTGCAGTTATGAATTTCAAACATTTTGACTTGCACCAAATGATCATTAAAATTGCAGATGATGAAAGTTACCCATTTTTGAGGAATTATTTTGCTAATACTTTGTAATAGTAGTTAACCTAAGATTTTCTACTCCAATTTCAAGTTTCCATTTTAGTATTTTGGTTAATTTAACCATGGAAGTAATTATAAAAGATTTTCTTGTCAATGTATGTTGTTTCTTATCGGTGAATGTTGGTTGTCTAGGTCCTGACGTTTGCTGATATGGAAGGTGGCGAAACATTTGATCCATCATTCCTTGGTTATGCGGATGAGGTTGTAGAAGAGCGAATTGCTGCTGATGATGCAATTTTGATTAAGGGACCAAAGAGTTCAAGGGCGGTGTGTAAAATTTTTTATGCTGCTAAATGCTGAAGTTGTTTTCTCTGAATGATAGGATGTTTCTGTTCCTTGATGTATTTTTACTGGTGTGAAACAGTATGATAGAATTACTACTTCTGATGAGGTGTTTCATACTTGTTTGATGAATCAGGTTTCCATTATTCTAAGAGGTGCTAATGATTACATGTTGGATGAAATGGAACGATCTATACATGATGCACTGTCTATTGTGAAGAGGACACTGGAGTCTAATACTGTATGATTCTTGCATTTATAGTATCTATTGGTTCTTGCTGGTGTTTTCTGTCTTCTTAATTTCTGTCTTATGATGTCTTTTTCTCCCATTCTTCATTTTCATAAGCTCTTCTTACATTATTTGGCTGGAATTATTTTTCCTTGACAGGTAGTTGCTGGTGGTGGGGCTGTTGAAGCAGCTTTATCTGTATACTTAGAGAATTTGGCAACTACTTTGGGTTCTAGAGAACAACTTGCTATTGCGGAGTTCGCAGAATCTCTTTTAATCATACCAAAGGTTAGTGCATGATTGCTTTCTCTGAAATGTGCTTTTGTATACAATTTTTTATTGATGTAAGCCAGTTTATTTAAATACAAATTTAAAATTTTATTTTGTATTGCAGGTTCTTGCTGTCAATGCTGCAAAAGATGCTACAGAGCTTGTTGCCAAACTTCGTGCCTACCATCATAGTGCTCAAACAAAGGCTGACAAACAACATCTTTCAAAGTATGAGAGATAGCATTGGTTGTTTTTTATAATCAGTATCTCTGTCTCTATGTTCAATAGGCATTATTGAAGTATAGCTGTTAGATGCCTTTCAACATTGAAAATTTAAGAATTTGTTTGTTTGGGTTCCTGTTTGGAACATTCAATCCTAGTTTTTACTAATATATGTGCAGTATTATGGTTATAAATACATAACTAGTGTTTCAATATTAAAGTTAGTAACACATGCCAGAATCTAATAAATTGACGAGAAACCAGGTATAACTCAAGGGAATCATTTTTATTATAAGAATATTTATTGCTAGCAAATGTTCTTGTTGAAAAAATTTAAGGTTCACTAATTCAAAGGTAAATGCTTAAAAATGTTTTCCAGTCAACCGTGTAGATTTGGAGTTTTTTCAAACAAAATTTGTGCTAAGGTTTAGGTAAATGCATTTAAATTAATATGATATTTGAAAATGTGCGAAAAACTAGTTTTGTAAATTTTCCCGAGTGCTGAACTTTTGATGGCTACAAAGTAATATTTTATGCTAAAGTTGCATGATTTCACTGAGACAAATCCCAGGATTCTTGGATACTGTCCTTTATTTTGAATATTGTAAGGTATTTAAGTCATTTGTGGAGATTGTTCCTCATGTTTTTTGGCTGATTGTGTTGTAGCATGGGACTCGATCTTATAAAAGGACAAGTGAGAAACAATCTTGAAGCAGGTGTTCTTGAGCCAGCTATGAGTAAAGTTAAAATCATACAGGTTTGTGATTTTGTAAGGGATATAGGAGATTTCAAGGAAATTTAATTGTTTGAAGTTTGTCACCTACGGATTTAACTAATTTTATTTGCTTGCAGTTTGCGACTGAGGCTGCTATAACAATTATGCGAATAGATGACATGATCAAGCTTTTCAAAGAGGATAATCAAAACGAAGAGGACTAAAGACTGCATTTTCTATTGAACAATTTTTGTTGTGTAATTTCTTTTGTTGCATGCGACAGTAGAGTGGTTTATGAATTCTACTTTAACAAAATATGATTATTCTTTTATATAAATGTACCCTCTGCAATTTTGCCAGAACTCAATTTCTGTTTTTATAATCACTTTGGCAATTACAAGCTTTCTTAGATATGTATAGTGGATATTTGTAAAACTTAAACAAGAGTAAATCAACAAACGAAATATAGGCAGTTGTTGCTAGCCATTTCTCTAGACTTTTTAGTTGCATATAGCTAAACTTATCATCAATATTACCCAGAGAATATTGCCTTATATGTAATCTTATACATGATCTTTTGGCCCTTACACACCAGAGCTTAATTGACTTAATGTCGCTTAACCTTTGTGCTATGGGGATGTGTGAAAGAATGCTGTTCAAAAGAGAGTTTTTTTTATGTGAAACTAATTTATTGCATTGATAATAGGTATGGTCTTAACATTACTCGTAAGCGTTCATGAATACTTGCCATGTTCAGGAATATAAAATAGTGAAAGTAGACGTGCAGGGGGTGGAAAATAGTTGGAAAACTTATTATAATCAACATCTAGAGATTAAAAATGTAAGTGAACGACTCAAGACTTTATAAAACTCTCGATTTTGCATGTAAGGTTTTGTGATCAGGAACGATCTCGCTTTATTATATCAATTTGCTGTAACCACCTATCGAATGAAACAAAGGAAAGCTGGTGCGTGCTCGTATTCAATAATATTATAATGTATTCAATAATCATGACTAGAAGACTAGGTTGATGTCTGCCTTGCATCGCAGAATTTTTACTTGGAAAAATATAACAAAAATACTTGCAAGTTAATTGTACAGAAATATAATAGTAGAGATGCTTAACAAATACGAGTATAATAGACCAAAAACATGAATAATTCTGGATATAGAACTGAGTCACTTGTGGGGAGGGGCAAAGCACTACAACTTTACAATAATTACATTTATAGAACTTATTCAGCGAAATTATTGTAAATGTCCACCTCCACCTTCCACAACCTTGAGGGGGCAACCTCTGCCGCCTTATAATAAGAACATGATTCATTGAAATGATTGCAGATGTCAAATCGCCGCCTAATATTTATGTTAGATTATAGTGTCCTCTTAATACCAATTATGCTGACTGGCATAATTATTATATATATATATATGCAAATTAATGCAAGCAGGAAAAATACATTGGTATACGGTTACAAGGAAGATAAGAATATGGATATAATCCTGCGCTATGACTGAAGAGACCATCAAATTGAGCCGGGTGGTCGATCTTAACAACTTTTCAATATAAGAATATGGATAATCCTGCGCTATAACTGAAGAGACCATCAAATTGAGCCGGGTGGTCGATGTTAACAACTTTTCAATATATATATATATATATGCAAATTAATGCAAGCAGGAAAAATACATTGGTATAAGGTTACAAGGAAGATAAGAATATGGATAATCTTGCGCTATAACTGAAGAGACCATCAAATTGAGCCGGGTGGTTGATCTTAACAACTTTTCAATATCTTCATCAATGTTTTTGATTAAATAGACACATTTGATCAGAGTTATGAATTGAAAATAAAGTTTTTAAAGGATCTTGAAACATTGTACATCAGAAAAGACAACAACAATAAGAAACTAGTACTGACAAAGAAATGTATATTAAACTAGAAAATCCCTCGAGAAACAAACAACAGAACTATAGTAGAGGAACAACTAGAACAACAATCAAAGAGGTTTGAACAAACAACAAAACTATAGTAGAGGGACAACTAGAACGACAATCAAAGAGGTTTGAATTTAGATCTCACCAAAGAGTGTAGAGATGGGATCAAAGCTTGACATGTTTAGGTCTTCTGTCTTTTTATGAAGTAGGCTCAACCAAAGGATACATATTCACAATTTTTGATTTTCTCTCACCCTTAAAAGGAAGATCCCTAAGTTTTTTTTCTTGCCAATCATCAATGTTACATCACTACCTTAAATTTATAACATAATTCAATTTGTGATCTCACACACAATTCTAAATAGGTGGAACAACCTGAATTTTAGATTTAGAAATTAACATGTAACATCTTGGGGTGCTTTATCTTTATGAAATTTTGTGCTCATCGTAGTCCACACGATATTCTTTTGTTTGGGGAAACGCTTCTAGGGTCAATACAATCTTTTTTCAGTTGGCCCTTAGGAATTTTCTCTGGATAGGAGAAAGTTATGTTGCTAATGCTTTGCAGAGCTTTGTAAGGGCCACACTAATTTTTGGCTGCTTTTGTTGTCTTAAGTAGTTACTTTAAGATCATCTACTTATATAATTGTAACCTCAAAAAAATTGGAATTTCTTTAGTAGATGATTGTAACCTCAAAAAAATTGGAACTTCTATTTCGAGCTGTCATTTGTTCCTATACCAATCAATTTGTTTTTCCATTTTTGTTGTTGTTATGGCTAAGTTCCCTTAAGAGAATACTTACTCCTATTGCACGATATGATCATCCATTACAAGAACCTTTGATTGCACTTTCAAGGATGATATATGCATGGTAGATGACACTCATAGAGTGCTCTAAATGTGGACATTATGGAATAAGCATGGATATGCGATACCATTATTCTACCACTGACAACAATTAACCTATTGAGATAGTTTATCAATTCAAAAACAACGAAGATAACCCTCAAAATGTTTGATAACAATCTTAGTTTGCTTGTTAGATTGAGGTTGATGAGCTATAAGCTAGTTGAAAACTCAAACTGTTGAATAACAATCTCCCACTTGAAGTCCAATGATTGTTGCTAAGAGATGTTCCCCCACTTCAATCCTATTGTCACATCTTGACATTGCTGAGAGAAGCCTTGCAAAACTTGAGCTTCTCCCTTGAGATTGCCTTCATCAATGCATCTGTTAGATTCATCTTGGTATGAATTTTCTCAACTTTGAGTTTTCCCTCAATAACAATCCTGATGAAGTATATTGCAACTCAATGTGCTTGGTTCAATTGTGAAATGCTGCATTTTTAGCCAAGTGAATAGCGCTGTTGCTATCAGAAAAGAGAGTAAAAACATGTTTACATCCCAATTCATCCAATAATTGCTCCAACCATATCATTTCCTTTGCACCTTCAGTAAGAGCAATGTATTTAGCCCTACTAGTGGAAAGTGCAACCACTTGTTGCAATCTAGGAACCCAACTAATTGTTGCCCTGACAAATGTAAAGACATAACCTATAGTTGATCTTCGTTTGTCCAAATCACTGACCATATTAGAATCAATGAAACCTTTTAGTTGTGCAGCTTTCCCACCAAAACATAAAGCATAATTTGAAGTGCCCTTCAAATACCGTAGGATCCACTTGACTACTTGCTAATGAGTTTTACCCGGATTACTCATAAATTTGTTCACCCCTCCCATTGCATGGGCAATGTCGAGACAAGTACATATCATGGCATACACGAGAATCCCAACAACTGATGAATACAATATACTTTTCATTTCTTCTTGTTCTTCTTGTGTCTTTGGACACATTGTGGAGGATAAACGAAAGTAATCAGCAAGTGGAGTGATTACAACCTTAACACTTTTCATATGAAACTTGTTCAAAACCTTGTCAATATACTTCTCTTGTGACAATATGATTTCTCTCTTCCTATAATCCCCAATTACTAGCATATCATCAACATAGAGCAACAATAAAACAAACTCACCATTGTCCAACACTTTGAAGTAGACACACAGATCAAGTTCACATTGTGTGAAGTGATGCTCCACCATGAAGGAATCGAATTTTAAGTACCATTGTAGGGGGGCTTGTTTGAGCCCATACAAACTTCTCAATCTTCAATAGAAATCCTCTTGCCCTTGTTTCTCAAAACCTTCAGGTTGATGCATATATAACTCCTCTTCTATATTGCCATGGAAAAATGTTGTCTTCACACCAAGTTGTTTGAGTTAAAGGTGATATATTGCTACCAACCCCAACACTGCTCGAATAGTGGCCATCTTGATAACTGGTGAAAAGATCTCATTAAAATTTATCCCCTTTTGTTGTTCATACCCATTCACTACCAACCTGGCCTGATAGCGTTTCTTGCCTCCTTCCTCTATCAATTTGTACACCCATTGATTCTTCAATGCTCTTCGATTGAGTAGAAGCTTCACCAAATCCCATGTGTGATTGGCCGTTAGTGAATCCATTTCCTCCTTCATTGCATCCATCCTCTTTGCATCATTAAAATATTTGCAAGCTTCTTTGAAAGTAGTTGGCTTTGCCTGATTCAAAATCAATAATTAATAGTCATCTAATTTTACTGAAGATCGACGTTCCTTGGTGGACCTCAATTGAGGAGCTTGGCTCTTTGTATTTAGCTACAAATTTCTCCTTGATGAATTACCAATATCAATAATATCACCAATATTGTTTTGATTAAAGGGGAAAAATAGGTTTTGAAGGGACCCAAAACCCTTTACAACAAAACACTATTGATACTAAAGATAACATAGATTAGCAATAGCCAACCAACAACAAAACAACAATAAAACAATAGATAAGCAAAACAAAAGTAGATCACAAATAAAGAGGGCCTATTTCATGTTTTGCAGGGTGTTTGCCACCTCCATTTCCTAATTATAGTGAAGATTTACCATGGACAACGGTTCATTCTTCTCTTCCTTGAAGGTTTTTTTCTTACTATCTCGGGTCCTAGCATTTGGACCCTTCTCTTCTTTTGTCACAACCTTTTTTCTTTAGTTGGTGGCTCTTTTAGATTGCTACCACCTCGACGCCCAACATTCATTTTCTCTCCCCTCAGCTCTTTTAGTTTCTTCATGACAAATTTAAGGGTGTCCGCACTATTCTTAATTGAACAATGGCTAATTTTTAAAAGGTTCTAAATATTAGTGTCTATTTCTTGAACCTTCTTTTCCACACTCTAAAAGTCCCTCTTGAGATCCATGACGAAATTTTCCATTTCTAATAACCTTTCTTTTAACTCATTCAACTCAAAAGATGAATGCCCCTTTATTTCATTTACAAACTTCTCCTTCAGGCCTCTGATCTTAACATCAACTTTATTGAGTTCTAGCATGAACCATTTAGTAAGTCTGAAATTGCAGGTAACCCCTTCCTTAGCCATTCCTAAAACATCAAGCATATCCTCTCTTACTTCACGAATATAGGAGAAATATTTAGAGAGGGGATGGATGTTACCTGTATCATAAGTGACCTTTCTCGAACCAGTAATTGGAGGATTGCCCATCATATTCCCCACGTACTTTGCAGCCACATTGTCCTCTGACACCTTCTCTTTGCCTTTACTAGAACCAGTATTGATACCTTTCACCTAATGAATGGACTTTCTCTGCACATTACAACCCTCCTCTTCATCCCTTGTCTGTGAGCCACTAGACCAGGAGCAAGCTCTTTTGGCTTTCTTGTTGGGTGGGGTTTTCTTAGTGCTCACCTTCCTCTTCTTTTGCTGACCCAAATCCGAGGGAGAAGAAGAGAGGAGCTCCACCGAATAATCCCCAAGTTCGGAGTCCAACTTCCATTCATCATCTTCTCCATCATTAGAGTAATCCGAGCTCAAAGAAGAATACTCCACCACTTTAGGGTTTTTATTAATAGGAGAGTCTTTTCCTTTAAGTGACTTGGCTGAAGTATTTTCCTTGATGTGCTCCATGATAAGTAAGATTAGACCCTCATGTAAGATCGAAGCCTTAGGGTTTTTCATATGAACTTTCATCGAAGATTCTAGAGAGGCTAGCAAATAGAAGGGAAAATAAATTAGGAGGTTATGCCTAGAGTGATTAACAAAATTAAAGTGCACACCGAGAATATCAGTAAACCTCCCATCCAAGGTGACAAACCACATTATCACTTCAACAATTTCGGCCCATATGGGTTTGATAGATAATCTATCATAATCCCAAAAAGAGAGCTTTACTAACTTCTCCCTTTCATCTCCTTTAAAAAACTAATTCAAGGCATCCTCATTCCCTTTCCTATCCTTGAATTTTTTTGACCTTGTGGTTGTAGACCAAAAATTTGGGCAATAAAATCCTTTGTGATTGAAAATTCTACACCATTCACCGTGAGAGTCTTGTTTCTCTAGCCTCTCACAAAAAGCTTCAAAGCTTCATGGTCAAAACCATGAAGTCGCTCCATAAAGGGGTGAGGCCCCCTTCCTCCAAAATTATCCACACTTTGTGCTTTTTTCTCTAGTCATCACAAGGGAGTGACTCTACTTTGCTGCAATCACCTCCCATTTTCACAATGTGTTTGTTCCATTGTAAGTTCCAGAGTATTCTCTCTATCAAGTTAGAGAAAATAGAAATGGGCTCAAAAATGCCCACAAAACATGCAATGCAACATGTACTCAGTAAACACCCGTCCCATCTCACCTCATAATCCATGCTTGATATCATTAATCAGTAACGCCAAGGCTTCAACGGGTACTGAGTTGTACACATCCCATATCTTGGTATTCATTAATTTGACCCCCTTATTGGCGAAAAAATCTGCCAATGAGTTTGGTATTCATTAATTTGACCCCCTTATTGGCGAAAAAATCTGCCAATGAGTTTCTCTCCCTAAATATATGAGATATTCTGACATCTTCAAATTTGCGAACCATAGAAATAGAATCATGGATGGTCACTTCGATGGTCCAACTAGGTTTGCATTGATTTTATAGGAAAAATATCACCAATATTGTTATTATCATTGTTTTGTATGATTCTTGCTGACTGTGCTAATGAACTATTATAATCTTACTCCTTGCAAATGATTGTCATTTCTCACACCTTTGTTAGACGATTTCAAGCTAGACATTTGCTTTATACCAAGTGTGGAGTTTGTATTTCCCAAAATACGTGCCCAAGAATAACCATCATATGGCTGCATATGAGTATGAGAAGGTAGTGATGAATTAAAGAATTGTTGCATGTGAGTTTGAGAAGGCAACAATGAATGATGAAATGGTTGTGTATGACAGCTTTGAAGAAAAGAAGAATTATTAAAGGCTTGTGTGGGAACATCCCTAGTGCCTCTAGTCGCCGCTTGACTGTTGGGCTACATGGGATTTTTAGCTATGGTTTGTGAAGTTTGTGCAACATATGAAGAACCTAGCTCATGCATAGGAGATGGTAGAATGAAAGGGGCATGTGTGTGAGATAATGGCTGCGTAGGACGTAGAGTTCCTACTGGAGTGTGCATTATGGATGAGTTTGCAGAGTGTGTGTGTGGGATTTGTAAATTACCTCCATTTTTAGGTGCCACATTTGGATGTCAAAACTGTGAATATGTGTAAGGAATATCATTGCTATTTGTAGTGTATAATAATGATCACACACTCCTTTACTTGTGTCCCCTATGTTTGTAGACATGGAAACACCTCCTCATTGAAGACCACATCTTGACTACCGATTAGTTTGTTGGAAATCAGATTTCATTATATGAAATCATATTATTTTTCTCCATATCCAACAAAGATACATCATTCTGATTTGGGATCCAATTTCATTCTCTTCGCCTTGGGAAGATGAGCAAAAGCTTCGTAGCCAAAGACTTGTAGGTGATTGTAGAAAATTTGATTTCCCAACCATTTCTCTTCTGACATGTCAAAATCTAATCATGATGAAGGGCCTCAATTGATCAAGTATACCATTGTGTTAACTGCCCCTGCCTAAAAATCCTTGCCCAAACCTACATTAGAGAGCATACACTGAGCACTCTCCAAAATTGTTTGATTCATCCTCTCGATTACACCATTTTCTTGAGGAGCGAATGAAACAATTTTGATATGTTGGATGCCATTTTTTGCACAAAAATTTTCAAACTTGAAAGAGAAAAACTCTCCACCATTATTTGTTTTAAAACATTTAATTTTATTTCTAGTTTGATTCTCAACAATGGCTTTGAAAAAATTGAATTTGCTAAATAGTTCTGATTTCCTATTTAGCATATAAACCCAAACTTTGTGAGTGCAATCATCAAGAAAAGTAACAAAATAATTTTCCCCACCAATAGATGTTACCTCTATAGGACCAAACACATTCGAGTGCACGAGCTCCAAAGGCTTTGACTTCATGTCATTTTTAGTCTTCAAGAAACTGATTCACCTTTTTTTGCTATATATACAATGCTCACACAACTCCAAATCAATAGATTTCAAACCTAGAAGTTGATTCCTTTTGAGCATGATTTCAAGTCCCCTCTTGCTCATATGTCTGAGCCTCTTGTGCCAAAGTTTTGACTCACTGTCCATAATAGCCATTGTAGCTCCCACTTCATTGTGACTTTCTAGCACATATAGGGTACCCAATTTGTGGCCTCTTGCAACCACCAAGGCTCCTTTGATCACCTTCCAAGTGTTTGAAGAAAATGTGATCTGCTACATCCTTGAGCATCAAATTGTCTTGTAGAAATAAAATTTCTTTTAAGCTTGGGAACATGTCTCACATCTCATAATAGCCATTTATTTCCATTCTTTAATGTAAACATCATGCCACCTTTAACAATAATGTGACATGGTTCATTGTTGCAAAGATAAATTCTACCAAATTTTTCTTCTTGATAGTAATTGAAAGCTTCTCGACATGGAGTTGCATGAAAAGAGGCACTACAGTCCAATACCCACGAACCAACTGTCATTTCGCTTAAGACCAAGGCACCTTCATCTTGTTCATATGTGGTGTTTACTTCGCTATCCTTTGGCTGATTTTGGACCTTTCTATATGACCAACAATTCTTCTTGACGTGAACTTTAACACAAAACCAACAACCTCCATTTCTTCCCCTTGACTTAGATCTTCTTGCAATTTTTGATCTCCTTCAATTATTATTTCTGCCTCTTTCTAGATGTCTTCCTTTATTACCAAAAATCAAGGCATCACCCGAATGAGGTCCCTTGATTTTTCCTCCTCATATCTTCACTAAGGAGAGTACCAACAACCATCGAATTTGAGTGTATCTTTGCTAGATATCAATGTGATATAAGAGGGATTCACTGCACATGGGTCTCCTTTCTCGAGAGATCACTAGGGAACGAACTTCCCTTATACACCTCAGAATAATGAATTAGTAGAATGATAAGAAATTAATATCCAGTTATGCTTTGAGAAAAACTACCAAAGACCCTGAAAGAGAAAAACCAAGAGATTTCTGTCTCAGAAGAGGGAGCTCTTCGCCAAAATATGTCAGTGCAGTTTCCAGACTCTAGCGCGACGCGCTATCGTCTAAAGCACGCGCTAGCGTCCTAAGAAAGAAAGAACTCATGAACTCGAATGAAAATAAATAGGCTTTTCTTCTAAGCTCAGGTCTAAGGTTTATTGAACGATATAACTAGTTAGAAAACCAGAAATTGAAATGAACGCAAGGATGCTTGGAGAAAGCTCACCTTTCTCTAGATATCTGAATCTTTACTCCAAGCTTCTTTTCGTGACCTACACACAAAAGAACGAGAAGAAAATTGTTGGGTGGTTGTATAGGGGCTTGCCTCAGTCAGACCCCCGTTTTGGTGTTCCCACCTCCACAAACAACCAAGATGGAAATGAGTGTAAATGAAGTAAGCAAAGCATGTGGTGAAAGCAAAACCCACTCAAGAGTAGAACCCACACCACAAAACGTGTGGTGAAAGAAAAACCCGCTTAGAAGTAGAACCTGCACCACAAGATAGTAAATGAACAAGTATGAAAGGAAAGTGAAAGAGAGATAGCATTACCCACAGTCCTAAACCCTCTCCGGAGCACATAGACACACCATTGAGTGCTTGCTTGAGAGCTGTTGCTACTTCTGGGAGGACCTTAGTCTGACATGGCTTCGCTTGTGAGATCACTGCTGTCAAAGATGAAGAGAACTTTGAATTTAAGCAAGTGATAAGAAAGCTTGTGTGATGTCTTCCAACCCCCAAATGAGAGCCAAAAAGGGGTTTTTAATGCTTGCAAGGGTGACAAAGAGTCGTTGCTTTAGAAATGTAACCGCTAGGACATGTGTCTCAAGGGTTAGTATTCTAGATTCCATGTTTCAACTCAAGAAACTGACAGGACGCTAGCGCACCGCGTAGACGTCTGCACGTCGCGTGTGCATCTAGAGCCTAGATTCTTGGGAAATGTGTCGCTAGGATTTTGTCGCTCAGCCACAAGTCCACATGGAGTTAGAATCGTGAAATTCAGACCCATGAAATTTTTTCATTAATGTTCCAAGGCATCATAAATGCTAGGCAAAAATGCCAAAATGTGAAATTACCCCTAGGTGCAATTCTGCAACATTACATTTTTCCCCCACTTTAGTGGGCTTGATTTTGGAAAAAATATGCCTCACTAAAGTAGAAAAGAAAAAATTTCATCTAAATTTTAAATTTTATAGATTTGCGTGCCAATGGAGAGACCATAGTGGCCACTGAAGTTGAGCTAACCGATACTAAAGGTGCCCCCAGAATCCGAGCTCAACAAACAACATTAGAATGGTCGTGAAAAATTATTCAAAGTGTCAACCTAGAAAACTCAAATTTTGGGTTAGCTTCGAAAAATCAGAAGAAAGTTACTACGGAGAGAGGAATGATCAAGAAAAAAGTCATCAATTTGGAAGAAAAATATGATCAAGAGACGACTTTATGCCCCCTCCTGAGTTTGTCCCCAACTTGGTGGGGAAAATTCAGGAGAAACCGGGGGGCCACAAGCTCTAGGAAAAATGGGCCCTGGGGGGCCTATATATACCTAGGTGGGCCCCTAGAAGGGTCATTTTCACTATTCACTCCGAGCAAATTGTTGAATTTTGTGAGAGAAAAGTCAAAAAAATGTTGAGTAGGAGGGAGTACAAGGCACCGAGGTTGGAGCAGCTATGTTAGGACATCGTCGAGGGCCACGAGGTGGACTAGGTAGGTCCCGAAGCCCCATTTTTCATGATTTTTAGCATTTTTTCCATTGGTGAGGTGAATAGGTGTCCGATTTCTGTGCCTGCATCCAACATCTGTGCTGTCATTCGTCATAAGCGCTAGGGTCCTAACTCCGCGTTGTTGTCTCGAAGACGTCCTGTCATCTTCGAGGTGACCATGGCAGTCAGGGATGCATGCATGGTGCGCAGACGATTGCGTGATGCACATAGGTCTTATTTAATTTTTTTGTTTTCATACAAAATTTTGATGTTTTGACTTAGAATTTTTCACTTCTTATAGGAGTACCTAGAGAATTGGGAGCATCTGGGAGGGTGAGCATTCTGAATCATTTGTGAGTAGAGGGATCGTCTATTAGAGGATAAGGTCACTCATCTGCAGTGGGTTGGTCTCTGGCATGTGTTTACCATGCCAGAGATGAGGTACCTTGAGAGGATGCTGACGACCCTTATGGAGTGGTGGGATGCCACCACGTTATCTTTCCATCTTCCATGTGGAGAGATGACCATCACACTCAAGGATGTCTATCGGATCCTCGGGCTACCCATCTGGGACAACGGGTGGCTCTTGAAAATACGCGATCGATGTGGGAGCGGAGGGAGGGCGTCTTCTACTACACAGGGAGGACTGACAGCGGTGACGGTATGGGTCATATCTACACGCACTGGTATGACCATGCGAGGACCACTGCACCATTGCTCCACCGAGTCATGGTTGTGACTGTTGCCTTCCAGATCACGATTGACGGGTGAGGCTCGCACCTATAAGGGGGCCTCGTCCACACTATCAAAGAGATGGTAGAGCATAGGACTATTTTTTTTCTAGGGGCGCAATATGCTAGTGCACCTCTATTAGGAGCTAGGCTGGTACGTGCATTATGAGTACCATAGCCTTACAACGCACACACTTTTACAGGTGTGGGCCTCTTCCCACATCATGTGCACCTGGCCAGTTAGTTTTCCCTAGTGATGACTGTATCACATTCCCATGGCCCACTGGTATGACATGACAGGCTAGTGGAGATTCAGGGACTTACATTTTTGGCGCTTACAGTTTGACACTCTCACTGCAGATAGGGTTCAGTGGAGACCCTACCAATTTTTCAGATGGGTGGACGACAACAGGTACCTGAGGAACCTACAGCGGGACAATTTTTTTATCGGCCAAAGAGATTATATTATCCTACCCTACTGCTGGAGTCGGGTCATACGACAACATGGCCGACCTCAAACTATTCCAGTAGACGTGTCCACCTATACTAGGGCCTACAGGATTGCAACGAGGGTTGGGGATTGCCCTTGCCCCACTATTACTGATATCATCCCCTTAGATGATGATGAGTCTGATCATGATTAGCCGCCCATAGTGGCAGCAGATAATGTTGGAGCGGTTGCAGATTTTGCACGGTGGTGGGAGAGGCATCGTCCTTCTCTTGTGTTCGACGAGGGTTCCCCAAGAGGGGATCCTGGTCCACAAGGAGACTTGCCACCCCAACCCCCGCAGGACAGGAAGAGAGGTCAGCAGTAGGCCGGTGAGGAGGAGGAGGTGGCACCACCGAGGCCGAGGCGGTGGAGGAGGTCGGATCCCCCATCAACTACCCCCATCTCTTCGGCACCACTAGCTTCCATTGTAGCTGCGGTGACTCTAGCATCACCGAGAGAGACCATTG
Source organism: Sequoia sempervirens (assembly GCA_007258455.2). Classification (NCBI taxonomy): domain Eukaryota; kingdom Viridiplantae; phylum Streptophyta; class Pinopsida; order Cupressales; family Cupressaceae; genus Sequoia; species Sequoia sempervirens. The sequence goes on along the minus strand of VDFB02000002.1, from coordinate 197,065,478 downwards.
ATGTTGGTGGCACAAGTCCCAACACCGACCCTCACCCTAACCTGACCTGGCAGCCAGGGGACCCAGGTATATTGGATGTGTTGTTTATGTTTCTATACTATCAGTTTATATATATTTGATGTGATACTTATACCTCTTTCTTTCTCTGTGCTTGCAAAGGTCGCATAGGGATGGGCTGGGCTTATAGCTCAATGTATTTCAGAGGTAGCCCCTGATGTGCTGATCCAGGGGTTAGTCTTCGAGGCTAACCGACCAGCATCTACGAGATGACATGCCCCCAGTTTCGATCCAGTTGTGCGCTTGAGGACTGCTTATGAGGAGCGAGGTGTGGAGATTGTCTAGCTTATTGTGGAGTTGACAATTGTTCGAGGACAACGTGATCAACTGTCGGGGGAGCTGTGGATGGTGCTCACCGAGAGAGACATGGCAGTGAGGAGGGATGATGCCACCGAGCAGGCGCGTGATGCCCTCTAGAGCCATCTCGATGACCTTTACGGGAAGCCGGTAGCTGTGATCCTGACAAATGTTTAGCGACTGTGGGATGAATTGAGGCAGGCGAAGTTGACCATCTCTTCTTTATAGGTTGAGATTAGAGGGATGTGGCCACCTTTTTTTGTATCACACTCACATCATTCATGCTCCATGACCACCGTTCAACCCCTCCCGAGGGTTCCAAAGCATCCACCAGAGCCAGAGGGTTATGAGAGCCATGCACCGCAATGATGAGAGGTTCATCATCAATTTTGTATATCATTTTTGTAGCGAGATACATACATACATATATACTTGTAGATCTTTTGTATAGACACATATTTAGTAGCCACTCATTTTTGATAGTAGTGGACCGATACATGTACATGACATTATATATATATATATATATATATATATATATATGATATATCGATTCTGATCTCATGATATTGTTCATTTGGATATGCATGTTCTTTATTTTTCATGTATGTTTATGCTATGGATGTTATATGCTCATATGGATGTATACTTACATTAGATGCTAACATGATTTAATAAGCACACATGATTGTATGTTAATTAAATACAATGATGATCTAATTTCCTTAAAAATTGTAATGAGATGTATGGACACATAGCATAGCGAAAAGCATGTATATGTGACACACACACACACGTGGTCATATCATAACACAAAAAATTCTCATAATGTGTTAATGAACAATGTCAATATATGTAGTGCTACTACCCTTTCATAGAGAGAACAACACACAAATGACACATGGAACACTACGCATAGTATCGACAAAGATGCATTGCATTAATGAGCTCTTTTAAAGGCGTTCCATCCATAGATGATAATCCATAGGCACCTGAACCATATACGAAGATCACAATGTAAGGGCCTAACCAATTAGGACTAAAATTTCCTCTTTGATCAGGCGGTGCATTTACATTTCTCTGGTTTTCACAAAGAACCAGATCTCTTATTTTAAAAGTCCTAGGAAGCACACCTTGATTATATTACCTAGATAACTACCGTTGATAAGCTTTAAGATGTTCGAGGGCTCATAAACGTCGCTCATCGAGCATCTCCAATTGATGCAAACGGTTAACTCGGTAGGTTTCATCATCAATTAACCCTTTAAGGGAAACCCGTAAAGATGAAATCTCCAACTCTAAAGGCATAATAGCCTCGACACCATACACGAGGTTGTAAGGCATTGTTCCCGTAGCCATACGAACACTCGTGCGATAGGCCCACAAAGCATACGTTAATTGAATATGCCAATCCTTACCATGCTTATTAACTTTTTTACAAAGAATAAGCTCAAGAGTTTTGTTAGACTCTTCTGTTTGACCATTGGATTGTGGATAGTACAGTGTGGAAAACCTATGTTGAATATGAAATTTATCGAGGAACTATTTCACTTCCTTGTTCTTGAATGGTGTACCATTGTCAGAAACAAGTGTAGTAGGAAATCCAATTCGAGAAATGATGTTGTTCATGAGGAAAATACAAATACCTTCAATGTTCGTGGATTGGAGTGGAATAACTTCGACCCATTTCATGAAGTAATCTGTAGCAATAATGATAAAGGTATGTCCCTTGGAAGATGGAGGCGATATTTTCCAATAATATCCAACCCCCATTTTGCGAATGGCCAAGGAGAAGCTTGATTTTGAAATTCCTGGGCAGATGCACAAATAAGATGATTGTGTTGCTAACATTGAAGGCACTTCTTAACAAAATCGAAGGAATCTTGTTCCATCATTTTCCAATAGTACCCCATGTGTATCAATCTTATTGCCAAGGATCTACCACCAAAGTGTCCACCCCCAGAGCCCGAATGGGCTTCCTTAAGGGCACGGGGTATTTCCACTTTAGGGAGACACCTGAGAAGCAAGCCGCTATAGGCTTTCCGATAAAGGACATTAGAAAGAATAACATAACGTGCCGAAAGCTTTCTTATATGAGTGCAATCATGTTTTGTCACATCATTGGGAAAGTTTCCAATCTTTAGGTAGTTATAAGTATTAGAAAACCATTCCCCAGAGTCCACATGGGAACACACAAGGGACTCGACTTTGGGTTGGTTGGGAACCGCAAGGGTTTGCAGGACTTGAACCACAAAGTGGTATTCTTTTGTATCTTCTTCTAAAGGTACTAAGGAAGCAGTGCTTTCCATGGCATCAACATGTCTATTTTCTCTCCTAGGGACACTGCCTATTGTGAAGGAGGAGAATTGTTTAAGAAAGGATAAGGCAAGGTCTCGATATTGAGACAACTTACTTTGCTTGGCTTGATAGGTTCCCGTTATCTCGTTCACGATAAGTTCAGAATCACTTAGAATACAAAAAAATTGATTCTTAGTGCAATCGTGGCACGTAAGCCAAAAATAAGGGCTTCATACTCGGTGATGTTATTGGTACAAGGGAAATCTAGTTGAAAGGATAGGGGGACCGGTTTACCTTCAGGGGATATCAAAACCACACCAGCTCCAAAACTAGTTTGACACCTCGATCCATTGAAATACATCTTCCATTCGAGGTCATGATTAATTATAAAATTATTTTCATCAGGAAACAAATCCAACCCCAGAAAGGAGCGAGATGAGGGAGCGTCTGCCAGTTGATCCGCAACCGCTTGACCCTTTATTGACTTATGAGTAACGGACTTTATGTCGAACTCAAAAAGCAACATAACCCATTTCGCTAATCTTCCAGCCAGGTTAGTGCTAGAGAACAAATGTTTTAAGAGGTCCATTTTTACTATGATGTGCATTTTAGCATGGAGAAGATAGTGTCTTAACTTTTGCGTAGCAAAGAAAATAATGAGGCCTTGCTTTTCCATGGAGGAATAACGGGTTTCACAGTCAACTAGAATGTGGCTAATGTAATAGACCACTCTCTCCTTCCCTGTGTAATCATATTGAGCCAAGAGAGCTGGCAAAGCATATGGTGACACAACAAGGTAAAGCAGAAAGGGTTTGTCTTGCATAGCTGACATCAATATGGGAGGATTGGCCAAATAGGTTTTGATTGAATCAAAGGATTTTTGACACTCTTCATCCCATATGAAGCGAATGCCCTTTTTCAATAACTGAGTGAAAGGAAGGGTATGATCAACCAATTGAGCTATAAATCTATGAATAACCTGAATTTTCCCTTGTAAACTTTGCAACTTAGTGATATTCCTTGGTGGAGGCATGCTAATAATGGCATCAATCTTATTTGTGTCAACCTCAATTCCACGGTGAGAAACTATAAACCCCAAAAGCTTGTCAGCGTTCAATGACGAAGATGCACTTATGAGGATTTAGTCTCATCTTATAGAGTCGAAGCCTTTCAAAGATAAGATGAAGGTTCTTCATGTGATCTTTATGAGTTATCGATTTTTCCAATATGTCATCAACGTAATCTTCTAAGATCTTATGGATAAAATTGTGAAATATTAGGGTCATCGCCCATTGGTAAGTAGCTCTCATGTTCTTTAACCCAAAGGGCATGACCACATAACAAAAAGTAGCCCATGGGGTAGTGAAGGCTGTATTGTATTTATCATCCAGGTTAATACAAATTTGATTATAACCCGAGAAGCCATCCATGAAAGATAGTAATGCATGGCTTGTAGTCGAGTCGACAATCATATCTATTTTAGGCAGGGGAAAATAATCTTTAAGAGAAGCCTTATTAAGATCACGAAAGTTGATACATATACGAATACGACCATCAGGCTTACTAACAACAACTATATTCGAAATCCAGGGGGAATAGTCAATCAAACGGATAAAGCCTGCTTTTAACAGTTTCTCTATCTCAGTCTTGACCATCAAAGCTACCCTGGGATTGATCTTTCAGATTTTCTACTTAATAGGCTTGGCATTGGGACATAGGACAATATTGTGAACCACTATAGATTCATCAATACTGAGCATATCCTCGTACGTCCAAGCAAAGATATCAAGATGAGAATGCAAGAGATTAGAGTGTTTGTCTGCTTCTTCCGAAGAGAGATACTTCCTGATCTTGATCACTTTTTTCGAGGATTTAGGATCCATAGAAAATTCAACAGTATCTCCTTTAAGAAGGGAACTATGGTCTTTAGGATGGGATATTGTGATGTCATCACCAACGTTAGATAGGGGGTCTTCCTCATCAATACTCAAAATAGACTCTCCAAAATACGCTTGACTATGCAAGTGATACGTGAATCGTTTCTTGTGATGATAAGGAGGCAATAGGGAATAAGCACCTAGAAATTCCTCTAGCACATCATCTGAAGAGAAGACATCTAGAGGGACCTTCTCGGCCTACCCCCTTTCCTCTATTAAGTCAGGATGAACTAGGCTTAGTGGCTCGGCTGAAATCATATTAACACTCTACCAAGGCTTTTGCTTGGATTGTTCTATAGAGCATCCCAAACCCAGATAGCGTTATCGCTGCTCGAACTAGATAGGGACCTGAATTCCATGTTTTATATGCCCTAGGCCTTTTTTCCCGTAGCCATATCAAGAAGCGAGCTCATATCCGAACTTGTAACGAGTTTGCAAAGCCTCAAGAGGTGGCGGCTCCATGTAGAGTGTTTCATTCCACCAATGGATGTTGAACGTTTCTACGGAGTACTCTCACCTTCCTTACCTAGTTCAAAAACGTTAATTTCTTTCAGAGGAGGGGGATTACTCTCCTTAGCACAAGGAGTGATCTCTTAAACAAGATCACACTTCTCCTCCTCAGTGGGAGTATCATCCACCTTTGTGTCCAGGGTACCTAGAAGGTCTATGCAAGAGGGGTTTGCCTTGTATTCTGCAATGAAGAATTTAGAGAAATTCAAGGAGCCCCAATCATCACCAAGGAAAGCGTTCATTTGGGAAACAAATGAAGGAGACTCAGGGTCCTCTGCTTTAGGTGGTTCTTCATTTCCAATAATTTCTCTAGGAACAACTTCAACAGAGGGTATCGATGAAGAACATGCCATAGCATCGGCGGTCAAGGATGGAATATAATTCTTGAGAGTAGATACAATCGAAGCGCAATTGGTAGCAACCAACTCACATAGGTGAACGACTTCTAGATCTGCTTTAAATGTAACTACTCAATTATTTGCAACGAACTTCAAAGAACGGTGTAAAGTGGAAGTCACTGCACCCATAGCATGAATCCAAGGTTTCCCTAAGAGGAGGTTATATGGTAGTGAGCCAGGCATCACATAGACCAACGTGGGTAAGGTAATGAGGCCTAGCTGCAAAGGTAGTATTGTTGTATCTAGAGCTTGGCAACCGATATTATTGAATCCATGAATGTACAAGGAGGAAGCCGCTAAGGAAGATGAATTAATTTTAATCTTAGGTAATAGGTCCATACCATAGACGTTGAGAGCCAAACCGGTGTTAACAAGGGTATGCCTAATATCGATATTGTTAACATTAATTATAATCATTAAAGGGTCTGCTTGCTTCTGCACATCCGGAGGTGGGAGTTCTTGCAGGGGAATGTGATATTCGATGAATCCGCATGAATATGAGCCAATAACACATTAAAATTTGTAGGCCTAGCGGAGGTAGGTAAGAGAATCTTTTGTAAAGCTTCCTGAAGCATCTCCTAATAAATCGAAGTGGTCTGAAGCAAGTCCCAAAGTGAGATCTTAGCTGGAGTAACGCGAAGTTGCTCGACAAGATCATAATCACTTGGTGCTTTGATCACAGGTTTAGGTGTTGAAGTAATGCTTGGTTGAGAAGGTGGTAAAGGAGTAGGAACAAACAGTTGTGATGTAGGAACGAAAGGTTGTTGATTAGAGTCTATTTATTACTCCTTGTAGGATGTGTGCCCAACAACATTATAAGATGTAGAGTCCGTAGCTTTCACAAACCTTGAATATAAGTTCGATGAATCACTATGACATGAAATCCCATAGACAAAAGAGTTGGCCAGGGTCACGTAAGTGATAGGTTTCTTAGCTCAGAGGAGCAATAGAGACCACCACCACATTTACTGACTCCTCAGCTTACTAAGAAGAAATTTGTTCAGGAGATTTACGGATAGGGGAGAGTGCTTCTAAGAAGTCATCTAGAGCGTCTTACAACATATCAAAATATTCCTTAGAATAGTCATTATCATGAACGTGCAACATCACAAAGAAAAGATCCGACATTCACGCCGGGTTCACCAAAATGTGATATAAGAGGGATTAGCTGCACATGGGTCTCTCCTTTCTCGAGAGATCACCAGGGAACGAACTGCCCTTATACACCTTAAAATAACGAATTATTAGAATGATAAGAAATTAAGATCTAGTTATGCTTTGGGAAAAACTACCAAAGACCCTGAGAGAGTAAAACCAAGAGATTTCTGTCTCAGAAGAGGGAGCTCTCGGCCAAAAGACGTTGCATAGTTTTAGGATGCCAACATGGCGTACTATCATCTAAAGGACACGTTTGCATCCTAAGCAACAGAGAACTCAAGAACTAAAATAGACAGAAATAGGATTTTCTTCTAAGCTCAGGTCTAAGGTGTATTGAACAATATAACTAGTTAGAAAACTAGAAATTGAAATAAACGCAAGGATGCTTGGAGAAAGCTCACCTTTCTCTAGATATCTGAATCTTCACTCCAAGATTATTTTCATGACCTACAAACAAAAGAACGAGAAGAAAATTGTTGGGTGGCTGTATAGGGGCTTGCCTTAGTCAAACCCCCGTTTTGGTGTTCCCATCTCCATGGACAACCAAGATGTAAAGGAGTGTAAATGAAGTAAGAAAAGCATGTGGTGAAAGAAAAACCTGCTCAGGAGTAGATCCTGCACCACAAGATAGTAAATGAACAAGTATGAAAGGAAAGTGAGTGAGAGAGAGAGCGTTACCCATGGGATTAAACCCTCTCCAGAGCACACAAATGCACCGTTGAGTGCTTGCTTGAGAGTTGCTGCTGCTGCTGGGAGGACCTCAATCTAGCATGGCTTCGCTTGTGAGACCATTGCTATCAAAGATGAAGAGAACTCTGAATTGAAGCAAGTGATAAGAAAGCTTGTGTGATGTCTTCCAACCCCCAAATGAGAGCCAAAAAGGGGTTTAAATCTTGCAAGGGCGGAAAAGAGCCGTTGCTTTCAGAATGCAATTGCTAGGACATGTGTCTCAAGGGTTAGTATTCCAAATTCCACTTTTCAACTCAAGAAACTGATAGGATGCTAACTTGTTGCGCAGATGTTTGCACGCCGCGTGTGCATCAAGAGCCTAAATTCTCAGGAAATGTGTCGCCAGGATTCTGTCGCTCAACCAAAAGTCTGCATGGAGTTATAATTGTGAATGGGATTTTGTCATTAATGTTCCAAAGCATCATAAATGCTAGGAAAAAATACCAAAATGTGGAATTGCCCCTAGGTGCAATCCTACAACATTACAATTGAATTGCTGATCACCATTAGTACACCTTCCCAACTATTCGATAGAGAGCACAATAACAAGATGGATTTGATTTCGTCCTCCAAATTTATATTCACAGAGATCAATTGGCTGATTAGTGTGTTGAATTCGTTGAAATTTTAGGACATGTTACCTCCATCCTTCATCTTTAAATTATACAATTTTTTCATGAAGAAAACTTTGTTCGAAGTGGAAACCCTCTCATACATATAACACAATTTGTGCCATAATCCTTTTGATGTCTTCTTAGCTGAAACATTAAATAGAACATCGCTGGATAAAGAGAGGATAATGGTTTGTCTCGCCTTCTTATCTAATCTCTCCCACTCCTCATCAGTCATCATGTTTGTCTTCTTGGATTTTTCTTCCAACGCAAGTTAGAGGTCTCCTTTAATCAACAATGATTCCATCTGCATCTTGCACAATCCAAAGTGTTTCTTTGAGACTTTTTTGATTCTCCATTTATCTACATCTTCCATCTTTCTAGAAATTGTTTCGCAAGTTCTTGATCAACTTCTTCATCGAGCTTTGATACCAATTGTTGAATAACAAGTGTGGATAAAAAAATGAAAAAATTGAATTAAAGACAAGATTTAAATCAATGAGAACACAAGACACCACATATACGTAGTTCACCAATTTGGCTACATCCACATGAAGTAGGGGAAATATTTGTATTAATATCTCTATTTTTTTTGTACATACAACAACAAGCTTTTTAGTTGTGCAAATACATTGATAATTACATTATCCATTTGGTTTTTTAATAATCCTTCAAATGGAATACCAAGAGGCTGAAAGGAGGAGGGAAAAAGAGTGTTTGTTGGACTTCACATAACTAACACAAACAAGGGAGTTAATCCGAAATTAACTATTGAATGTTTTCTCACAATCACTTTACTATGATTCTTGGGATACCATGGAGGTTTGGAATTATTCATGAATGTTGTCATAATGCTTGCTATAAAAGGATGACATAAAGCACAAAAGGATAACATAAAGCACAAGAATTGATGAACTTTTTGGACCTCTCTAACACAACTATAATGGTACTTTAGCATGGAGCTCTTTGAATTCTCCATGAATGTTATTATAATGATTTCTACAAAGGATGACATAAAGTACAATAATAAACATACTTTTGGGCCTATCTACCACAACTATAATAATATTTCTCCCTTCAAATTTTGACAACATGGTGATGAAATTTAGAGAAGAATAATAGAAATGGGTCACATCCTTCCCAAAAAAATCATAGGTCCCAATAAAGTAGAACAAATCTATGCAATATAAGTGAATAAGACTATCAAATTGGACCACTTCGAAAGGGCAATCTCTATAATCTTAAAATGTGAATAAATTTTGTGGATATGATTATAAATGTTATATTACTATTTATTTAGAACATAATTTGACTAGTGATCCTAGGATTTCAATTATATGGAACAATATGATTATTAAATTTATAAATTAACAAATGATACAATAAAAATGTTATGTGCACAAGTATGATACTTGATGTAGGAGCATCCAATAGTGTAGGGCAATCTTGCATCACCCAAAAAAAATGTTTTCTTTATTTTCCTGAGTTGTTTTGAGTCCCATGATGGCACTTAAGGGGTATAAGACTATCATGCATCAGAAATAGTAAAAAATGAGCACTTACTATTTTTAGTAAGTCAGGAAAAGCGGGCTCATATGGATGTGAAATTTTACTCCAAGGAGCAGAGTTGAAAAACATTTCCGGTCGCGAAAGAATCACCTCAATACCCTGCACAGTTTGGGAGAAATTAAAGATTCCGTCTCGAAAAATTTCTCCAATGCAACTTCAAATTTAGATATAAAACTTTGGAGGCCCCGAAACAACTAAAAAAGTGGCCAAATTGACCTACGGTGAATACATGTGTCGTAGAGCTCATCGAGAGCTTTCCAATGATATGCAATAATAACAAATCAGACACCCGGATCAAAAGTTATGGCCCCACGAAGTTAGTCCTCTAAAAAGTGAATTTCATAAAAAATTCTTCCTAGGCCATAAATCAAACAATGGGACTTTTGGCACCAAAACAAAAGGGGAAATTTGAACTTTCTAGAACATTCTAGGGTGGTTATTGGGGAAAATAAAAAAGGGTTAAGTGGGGGTTGTAGAAGGTGGCCCTGATAGTGCAGATTGTGGCTCTGAATAGTAGATTTTCTTTTCTGAATTGATTTTGTTGTAATGAATCAAGCCCATGAGGTTGTAGCATGTAAGCTTTGAATTTGTAATCTCATTTTCTGAAAATAATTGAAAGTGAGTCATTTTTTTGTCCTGCATTTTCTAGGTTGATATCTGTTGTTGTGATTTCTATGGGTTTTGGTTGGTGTGGCCCTCATCAATACTCCATAATCTAAGCCTTTATTTTCACATGTAGTATCTTTGAGTCTTTTATCTTAATGAGGATTTGTGCTGACCATAGTCCATAATACCTTATTTCCTTATGAAGAATTGATTTAGTTTTCAATGTGATCCTTCCATTTCATCTGGCTCTTGGATTCTTTCTGGATTCAAATTTTGTTGGAAAAAACTATTCTAAAATAATAGATTAGATGTACTCTTGTGGATTGAAGTAACTTCAATTGCATGTCACATTGCCAATCCTTTGCGAAACTTAGTAAGGTTCATAATTCCTGGGCATCAACTTCTTGTCTTTATTTTGTTGTTTTAAGGATGCCTATTATACAATTGTAACCTCAAGAAGGTCCAAGCTCCTATTTCAAAATATTGTTTACTTTCTATACTGATCAATTTTCTCATTTTTCTTCCATGGATAAGTTCCTTTAATAGCCACCGAGGACTTATTGTCATTGCTCAATATTATCTTCCATTGCAAGAACTTTAATACCATTATTTTGCTTGTGACAATTGTTTAACCCATTGGGATAGCTTATCAATTCAAAATAACAAAGATAACCCTCAAAGGATTTGGTAACAAGCTTAGTTTTCTTGTTGGATTGACGTTAATGAACCATGAGACAGTTGAGAAATAAGGGAGTAAGTCCAAAAAAGACCATTGAGTATGGGATCACATCCATTATAATTTTTGGGTGCAGTGCAACTTTTGAATTTCCTCCATGAATGTTGTTGCTATGATGTTTGCTATAAAAGGATGACAAAGAATAAGAATAGGCATACTTTGTGGGCCTATCTACCACACCTATATTGATATTTTCCCTTTATATTTTGACAACACAGTGATGAAATTCACCAATATTTCTCATCATTGGCTATGAATGGATAAATGATGCAAAATAATTGATATATTCACTGTCTACCTTTGTTTTGCTAACATGAATATTGCATTTTTTTTGTACATCATCTTCAAGCCTTTCCCAATAGAATCTTGTTGGACCTTATGGTATGTCTTCAAGAAGCGTGAGTGTCCAACAATAGAAGATGCATGAACTTCAAATAACAACCTACTCCTAAGGCTTGAAACTATACAAAGATTTTGTCTATCCTTGTGTTAGCATTTTACTTTATTTTTTTGAGACAAGGAAAAATAGAACAAGGTGTAAGGTAAAACCTTTTTTCAAATTAGAAAGGGAAGCTTAATTAAAAAGTAAAAACTTGAATAAGAATCCAACCACAATATATTATGGATACTATTATGGCTGTAAAGCCTACCCTTGCTTATAATTCTTGTAGCACCTCTTCCTATTGGTGGGCCCAAAATATTCTAACTAATTCAATCATTTGTCAAACCTAGTGACCATGGTTCTAGTAATGTTTGGTATTATTAACCTCCTAAGACAACCTTGTCTATTACCATCTCTCTCTAAAAACATCATGTTGTAATTATGTACCATTATTAAGAATTGAATGTTCTTTTGATTGTTTGATAAGGGTACCACTTTCTATTGTAACCCTAATCACACTCTTTACACTTGGTAATATTATTCTAATGATTATGAATCATGTATCAAATCTTTCAACTCCATAACTATAAATCATAGAATTCATTTTTGATCATCTTACTTAAGTAGATCTTAAAATGATATTATTTAATTTAGTTGGGATTGAGTTTGTGGATTATGAGTGATTGAATCAAATTATAAAGTGGGATAGATTTGATAGTATGAGTCAATTTAATAAGGAGTAATGAATGCAATTTATAACAATATTGTTTTCAAATGAACTATTTATAAATGAAGGTATTACTTATTAGTACATGATTAGATCTTTGAGGTGGCCCATGAACATTGTCAGTCGTAACCAATTTTGCTTGTAATTATTTTAGGATGAATAGAATAAGATGATGATATGTGAATTTTGACTCTAATATTAGATTCTTAATGATTTGATCATTTAATTACTATTGTAAATTTGACAAAATACAATCAAGAATTTTTTTTGGTCGAAATGTGAATTTGATGCTAATTAAGATGTATAGGATCTATTTCAATTATTATAATTGATCAATATAATTTTAATTGTCACTTCAACTGCATATGCTATGGATATATTGATGTTTCAAAGAGTGTGTAGGTATAATTACCAATGGGATGTTGAAAGAAAAAATAGGACCATCAATATGACCTTAACCCATTTTACTTTGGTAACATACCTTAATTGTGTATCTGAATAAAATATTTGTCATAAGCCTAATGTACACTAGGACCCTACGAGAAAACTATTTATTTTTATTTCTTAATTTTGTAACTTTACTTTAGGTATAAGCTGTTGTTTCTAAATGCGTGTGGTTGTGCATAAATTCGTATGAAAAATTTAGTGCTATTTTTTATTATAAAAAAAAGTGATTTTGGGGGATCAAATGACATTTTTGAGACCCCAACCTAATTAATTATGGGTAGAGTACTTGGGTATGAGTGTGGAGTGTGTTTTGGGGTTTGGGTAGGTACCTTTTGAGGATCTTGAAGATAACTCCCTTTTGTGAAGCCATAGGTGCTTTATTCAAGGCACCAAGTCCAACTATGTCTTTTCAAATGGGAAGAATTGGGAAGTGAACCCTATGATTTAGAGGGATACCCATATGAACTCACATGAGTGGTCACATTCATGTGAGGAGAGGCCCATATGAATTCAAGTGTGTAGTCATGTCACCTTGGGGGTGGTGTAGGAAGGTTGGGTGAGGATGGGGAGGTGCCATGTGTCCCCATTCTATTGAGGGGAGTGAGATGGAACTTTCATTTAAGCTCCCCTTTTGGAGCATTGGGAACTTTTCTCTTGTTCTTTCTTGCATTATGGATAATATTTTTAGGAGAGTTCCCTTTTAGAGAGCTTAAGCGAAATGAAGGATCTTTCCAAGGAATTTTTATGATATTGGAGGAAAAGAACTTGGAAAGGGAAATTGAGTCTTCTTGTCAACAAGATCTATGAGTGGAGATAAACCATTCTTCTCATTGTTGTTATTTTTCTTATAAACTTCTATTATGAATGATTTTATCTTAATGGTGTGTCATGTATGAAGAAGTTGTGAGAAGTGTGTATTTAAGACTGTGTGTTGTATCTGCTCTCTCTTGTATTAGTGTGTGTGGGAGGGCTTGAGTACTTTCATCTAGAAGGTGACATGCGATGGAAACTCATCATTTTAATATTGTTCTTACATGAGTTTATAACCTTACTATCTTGTTATGTTGTGTTTGTTGTTTCCTTTTTATATTGGGTCCTTGTTGGTTCTCTTGGCTTGAGGGATGGATAGAGCCTCTAATGAATTTATGATATATTAGATGGATGAAGAGTTTCCATCTCCCCATTGACTTTCTCAACTTGATTAAAGCTTTGGAGAATAGCTTTTGGAAGAAACCTGTGTTGTGGAAAGATGAAATGTTGCAATGTATTCAAAAGAGTTAGTAGTTATATTTTTCTATCAAATAACATTGTATCTATTAATGGAGAAATATCTCTCCTTGAAGAGTACATTAGCTTAGAGCTGTTTATTTAGATACTCTTGAATTAATAGAGTCTTGTGTAAATTGGTGTTTGTTCAATATTGAAATCACATATAATATGTAGCTCATTCATGAAAATACACATATTTGGTTTGACAATATATATTTAAATCTTTAAAATTATTATTGTTTAAATATATTTGAAGAAGGAATAAAGTTTTTTTTTAAAATATATCATATTAGATTGTGTAATGTCATAGACATAGAATACTTGTCAAAGATGATTTGCATAAAATACAAATAGATATAAACATATACGTTCAATGCTAAATTCAAGATTAAGAGTTAAAGAGATTTGAAGGGAAAAAGTTTTATTGACTAATTTAACCTATGTTCATTTTATAAAATGATATATAAATATCTCTAATACAAGAATAAATAAAAAATATGTAATAATAACCATTACTGTAATCTAAATAAATTGTTATTTTTAAATAAGGAATTAATTTATTTAGACAAATTATATGTATATATATTTGTCTAATGTATATGTGTGTTTAAAAAATAGTGAAATACATAAATTAATATATTTTATTTAAAGTGATATACATATATATTCCATACCATATTTGAGAATAAAAAAAATATTTTAATCAACATAAATTATTAAAAAAGTTAAAAAGTTAAAAATAATAAAATATAAAATTCAATAATTAAAGTTTTAAAAAGGGAAAAAGGGTGCAGTAGGGATGAAACCTACCACCATGGGGCTTAGCCTAAGAGGTTCCATGACCCCACTATGGGCATGGCCAAGGCAGTGACCCACTAGGGACCATAACCATGGGAGGTTGTCAGCCACTCATGGTTGTGAGTCTTTTTATAATAAAATTTATTTAAAAAATAAATAAAACATGAAATAAAATTATAAATCAATAAAAAAATGAAATGTATTTAAACATATAAATACACACATATAACTATATGCGTATATGTATGTATATATGTCTATATATATGTATGTACATACATACATACATTCATTCATACATACATATATATATGTATATAGACACACACACACACACACACACACACACACATATATATATATATATATATATACATACATACATATATATGTATATAGACATGTATATATGTATACACACACACATATGTTTATATATATATATATATGTATATAGACATGTATGTATATATCTATACACACACACACATATATACATATACATATACATACATATATCTATATACACATAGAAACACATATGTGTGTATGTTTGTCAAGGTATTTTTAAATATTTAATAAGACATACATGAAAAACAAATATAAGTTATAAGAAAAACAAGAATGTAAGCCTCTTTGATGGAGCTTGCCTCCATATTCTTCCTTGCTCCCTCTTCTTTCTCTCCAAACCTACAAATTAAAAGGGTAGAATTTTGGATTAGGAAAACTCATAAGATTGCCTTGGATTCAAAGGCGAGAATAAATCTCATCCAATGGACTTGATGCTCTCCCAATTAGAAAAACCTAATTAGGTGTTTAGTGTGTCTTTGGAATAATATAATTCTAATTTAAAAGTAGACACATGGTAGGGGCTATGAGACATGAATTAAGTTAACTTTTAAAAAATGAGTCTAATTTTAGCTTAGTGTTTAATAATATAAACCATTATTATGTATAATATTATTTCATGAAGTGATTAATACATTGTTTAAACCATATAATAAGGGGAATTTGTAATTCATAATTTCATGGATAATTCTGTAGTGCATGTCTTTTAATGAGATTATAAAGGGAGGTTACGTTAAGCTTGACAACCAAACTTAAAATGTATTTTCTTATACAAATATTAGTTCTTTCAAATTTAATATTCAAATAAGTTTATTCACACTCCACTTAAATCTATGGCATTATATAAGAATGATTGATCTTATTAATTTAACATATATGCCTCAATTATCAATATTAACTTATAGCCATATGTGCACTAATAATGAATTATAATAGATATGAGTATATTTTCTTAATGATCACTTAATAATTGGGTACATTTTTTTTGACGCCATCTTTTTCTAATAAATTGATACAAAGGGGGCATGCATTCAGTTCAACAGACCAACATATCCCTTATTAAGTAACTCATTGACTTAGATGTGCTACATTTAATTTATCAATCAAGGAATCATAATTTCTTGGACGGTCTTGGAACTATATGTGCAGTGAAGAATTCTAAGTTGTTATAGGAATTGTGTATAGAATACTCAACCAAAACAAACCTTATCTAGAAATAAACTTAACTATATAAAAATTTCTACGGGTAGATACTCCTATAAAGTAAATGACTAAATAACTCAACTTGTATGCAACTTATTTTTAAACAAATGTCAATATCAATTGATTATTACTTATCAAATTAAATTAATTCAAGTAAAGAAATACAACTTAATAATTTATTATAATATTAACAAAAATCTAAAATATGAGAAGTATTGCAGTTAGCTCGAGTGGCCCTTGCTTGAGTAGTTGCAATCCCACAATATCTCTATAAGATATTAACTCATATTCTACATATGATTGACTGAATCCATTTTATTGCATTTTGAAAAGATAAAACAAATTGATAGCAAATTATTGATTGACAAAAGTGATGATAACAAAATCTACTTCTACTAGATCCTTGACTTCACATAAAATCTACTATATATATAGGGGCATCAAACAAATTCACTGTCAACATTTCACCACCAATAATTCACCCCCAACAATTCATTGCCATGACATATTCATCGCGTATACAATTCACCACCAACAATTCATGGCCATGGTATATTCACTGTGTATACCATTTTTATGCATTCAATAAAATCTTTGTACTTTTTTTTGGGTGCTCTTGGCCACTTAAATATTGAGAAACGTATACGTGGTGAATATACCATGGTGATGAATTGCTGGTGGTGAATTGTATACATGATGAATATATCACAATGATGAATTGTTGGCGGCGAATTTTCCTAGAGCCATATATAGGACCCTAAGAGTTTGATTATTCTAGACTGAAAACAACTTGTAACCAAATGTCAACTCACCCAAAAACATAAGGGGGACGACTTATTCCTATCCTAAAAAATGGGAAACTAATAATGTAGAGGTGTGAGTGTCATAATCTCATTAAGACTCTGCATCATAAAGAAGGCGGTTACAATTGAAAATGTGTAGAACATGGTATAACTATTTATGAACCATGATCTATCGTTATCACAAATATCTTCTTATCTCCATGATTATCTTTAATTTTGGTGACAACATCAGTAAAAATAGAATGATTTATAAATAAACCATTTCCACAATATTTGACCACTGTCTCTATTAAGAATGAGAGATTGTATGTGTTGTAGGTGATCATTCCTTTGGTTGCGGGTTGATAGAAATCCTTTGTTACGAGTGGCTTGTCTTGCTGCACAAGGGGTTTGTTTCCCTCAAAATCATCTCTTCATCATTAATAATCATAATTAACATAAAACTCTATCACATTTCATAGACATTAAAAAATGCACACAATCATTTAGCAATGTAATATATACCATGTTTAATGCTTTAGTACTAAGGATAAATAAAAAAGTCTAGTTAATGTATTGAAATTATAAAAAATGTCATGAGAAATGTGATACTTAAAACAAGAAAATGAGGGAAATTTTAGGACTCATCACATTTAACATATATTCGGTTAATAAATGAGTGTGAAGTGATGATAAAATCATTCTAGTAAATAATACCATATTTATTAATGTAAACATCTAAAATTGACTAACACATTCTTGTCTCACCATCACATCATTTTTCATCAATTCTTCTATCATTATTAATTAAATAATTTTTATTATTTAATTAACTCATCAAATTCTCTTCTTCACATTAATTAAATTAATTTACCAATTTATTCTTTTCATCCACATTAATTAAATAATTTTTAAATTTTTAATTAATCCATTCATTTAATTCTTCTCATCCATATTAATTAAATATTTTTTTACTACTTAATTTATTCATCCAGTAATTCTTCTTATCCACTATAATTAGCTAACATTTCTTGTACAATTAAATTTTTCTTTCTTCTAAATAAATAAAATCAATACTTTATTTATTTTCTATTCTTCTCATCATGCACATGAATTAATTAATTTGATATTATTTAATTCTAATAATATATTCTCATCTCCTCATGCACACAAATCAAATAAGTTTATTTATTTAATTCTATCAATATTCTTCATGCAAATCTATTTATAAAAAATCAAATAAGTTCACTCAAATCTCCTCTTAGTCCCACTCATCAATCAAGTTCACTTCACTCAACCATGCAATCAATAAAATCACCAATTAATCTCTTCACATGAACACATGTGACATGCACATTCCATTTATTCCTCTAATCATTCAAGTCATTGTTGATCGATGTTCTTGAGAAGCTATAAAACTACCACCTTCCATGTCATTAAGGATACACAATTTTGAGAAAATCTAGGTTATTATTTTATTTCAAAATTATCCAATCCATTTTCTATCAAAAGGTTATGCTTGTAGAAAGAGAAATCTACATATCAAATCATTAAATAATATTCAATATCAATGGAGAAACACGAGACTTTTTAGTGGTATTTTTTTATTATTTCATTTAATTTACTCTATTGTAAGTGATTGTTGAATATGAAATAAGTACTTTCATAATGTATTGTCCTTATTTTACAATTTCATATTTCATCATCCACATTCTGATATGCTCAGAGGGACCCATGTCCCTAAAAATAATAAGTTTGATTGATATATTTTGTGTTTTGAGAAGCCCAGGTGTAGAATGATACTTTTGACTATGTATTGGCTCATTTTCTCTTTCATTCAATGCTTCAAAATTGCTATTCAAAACATCTAACCAAAAAAATGATGCTTTTGATCCACATCTCAGTGCATCTGATTTATACTTTGGCATATCTATAGATTGGGAAATCACCAATCAATATTGGTTTGGTTATGTTTACAAGATACTTGATTTTGATATATTTGACTTATCCAAGGATTTATTACTTGCATCTAACCCCTCCAATTCCGTTTTTTGACTAATTATCTTTTTCTTTGCAAGGTTTTATCTTTTGTTTGTAGGTCTTTTGAATTTAGGTACAGGTTGACACTTCTAACATACAAATTTAAACATCTAACAAGAATAATTTTGTATTTGATATTTAATTTATCACATCTAATTATTAAAGTTGCACTTCTGATCTGTATAATTACACTTTTGATCTATATAATTGTGCCTCTATTTTTGAGTATTGGAATTCATTTTTCAAACTAATATTTTGTGGCCTTGGAAACTAACACAATTGGTGCATCTTGTCTATTATTGGTTGGAGGACAATGATTTTAGATTATTAACATTATTTTGTGCAAGGAACTTGTCAAAGATTATTTTTATTACTAGAGTAGTTGCAAATTATATATATTAAGAGAATTGAAATTGTTTGTCATTCCTGTGTAGGATATTTGGTGTGTATGCTCTCTCTTTGAACTAAAAAGATGATCTTGGGGATAAAAAAAATCTTCTAGTTTACTTCTTTGTTGTGTTTAACCCAAGGTTGTGATAGCTTGTGTATGCTCTTCCCTTGTGCTTCATGTGAGATTGGGAATAAAAAAACTAGCATCAATTTTTCCCTTTAGGAATTTTGCTTGGGGATTTCACCACCCCAAGGGATGACCTCAATCATATTTTATAGTGGGGTATATAAAGGGGGAGAGAAAAATATGTACCTCAAGAGTGATCCATTGTTGTGTCTAGCTAAGCATTGAGATCCTTGATCCTCAAGAATTAGAGGTGAAGGAAATAAGAGAGACCCTCCTAGTTCCAAGATTTTGTAGACAAACCCTCTATTCGTAGTTTCCCCTAGTGAGCAGGTTCTACTTAGAAGCCTAAGTCCTTCGACCATATTTTTGGTGTAGTGTAAGGTTTAGTATCAACCTTGAAGTTTATCACTATGTACCTCCTTGAGTAGAGATAGAAAATCTTTGGGCATAGCATGAGGGCATCCAAATAAAGGGAAAATGTGAGCCGATTATGTGCCACTAGATCCCTACCTATCAACTCTTGAAAGATAGTTGCATTGCACTATCTTGAGGTATTTTATCGCGTGGGCCTACACTATGAATACACTCCCATTCGAATAATTCTAGGGATGTTAATGTGTTTGGTGTGTATTTGCATGTGTAAGACCAATAAAATGCATTCAAATTTCACACCCTCAAAAGTCATCAACCATTGTGTTTGTTGTTTGGTCTCTTTTCAAAAGAATAAAGCTATCCAAAACTTTCATTGTAGAATACCCGTTTTGACACATAGAGCTACACGATTGAATTGTATCTATGTGCATCTAACATACAAAGAAAAAAAAATTAATATATCATTTTACACATTTGTTTAACATAATTAGTTTTCTGAGATATTTTATTGTGCTTTTGAGATATTTTCCTACACTTTTGAGTCATTGTATTGCTCTTTTGAGTTATCTTTCTATATAGTTGATCAATACTTTGACACTTTTGATTGAATCTTGAGATTCCAAACTACTACAAAATTATACTTTTAGAATTATATCTAGGTAGACCTAGAACATACCTGAAACTTTCCAGTTAAGTTTATCACCCTATCCATCATCAAAATTTCAAGTCAAATCCCACATCCTATCTATCAACATCCCATCTTATCTTTTGGACTTTAGGACTATTATCCTTGACAAGACTTGGAAAATAATCTTCTTAACTTGTCTTCATCCACAATCAACATATCCTTTTATCATCCATTCTCCTTACATCCAAAGACCAAAATTTCTAGAGTATAATCTAGATATTTTATCTTTTATCTCTAGCTTGCTCCTTTGCTTGAAAAATTTCCTATTTCAAGTAGAGAGTTAAGTTAGCCCATATCACTAGTGGATATTAGGAGCTTTGGATACTCTTGAGTTGGTAGACTCCACTCTTTATCCTTTTTCTTGAACTCATAAGAATAATTTAAGTAAAACAATACCAATCATATAAACCCTTATCATTAGAAGATCTAGATTGACTTTACTATATCAATCCAATATCATCCTTTATTGATCCAACCATAAAAATCAATCCAAACCATTATACCCTTGTCCAAAGATTTTTTTATTGGCTAATCTTCGCCAATTGGAAAATAATACATATTGGCCAAGTCAAAATTGGTAAATAAATCGCAACCAACAGGGTGGCCAAATCGCCCAAATTTTATAAATTATTGGTCCAATACATTTCCATTTGCCATTGATTTATTTTATGAGGAATATTTAAGTAATATTTTTGCCATCACAAACTACGTGTTTCAAATGGACTAATTAATATTTTCACCTAGAATCTCGGAAGCATGTATTAAATCACCTACATATTCACCAATACTATTAAAACAATATTTGTATATCAGGACACATTTCACCAACACCATTAAATGTTCACTGCATGTGAGGACCCATTTTTCCAGTTAATATACAAATAGTTGCTTATGAGGACCCATTTCGCTAAGAACATTACAAAATAATTACATTTGAGGACACATTTTACCAATTACCATGACACCTCCATGCTAATTGTAGGGCCATAATCGCCTTGAAAATTACAACGTATGTGTTCTGTTGAAGTTTGATTCGCCCAACACTTAAATGTATCATTGTACAATCACACAAGATTCACCAAATTTTACTATACCATTTAAAAATCCCACAAAATTCGTCAAATATGGATTGATACAAATATAATTGAAACTCTGATTTATTCTTACACATTTTGTTCAATTATGAACTTGTGAGCTCTCAATTTGAAAGTTGGAATTGGAACCTTGATCGTAGGCAAGTTACAAACTTACAACATAGGCATTCTTGCATTAACAAATAGCAAGTCAGTGAAAACCTAAAGGTAAGTGATCATTTCTTCATAGTGTTATAATATTTTTTTATCTCTTTTCCATTCATGCTTCAATCTTAAAAATGATATTGAGTAGGGAATGGGATCTATATTCTATGTCCTTAAACAAGAAGACATTTTTTTCTAGCTTTTATTCGAAGTGAGAGATCAAGATGTCGAGCAACAAGTGAAAGAAGGGTAAGACTCCTCAAGGTGGTGAAGGGACTGGGAGGCCATCAAAATACCCAAAATGTAGAGTTACCATAAAGTCTTTGGAATTGGAAATGTTTTTGATCCATCAAATCAAGATGGAGCTACATCATCAACTCTTGCACCAAATATTAATGAAGGCATTCACAATACCTCACCAGAAGGTGGGATTGAGTTAAATGAGTCAGATGAGGATGATAATACCACATAAGATGTTCCAAGGGATACCCTAGTTAGCTAGAATGAGATAATTGATTTGGATGAAAATGCTACCATTGTAGATGATGTTGGTAGCAAGAAAAGAAAAGGAAAATAAAAAACGGAGTGTGAGTGGGAAATGACAAGGAATTTTCAGATTGATTGGGTGTCAAAGTACCCATTCATTGAATTAGTGGAGAATGCAAAAAAAGATGAACCTCCAACATAATGCAAGTGTAAGATTTGTAGTTGGAAATGAAAAAGAGACAAGAATTTGCAACTAAAGCTTGACACTATAGAAAAACATATCGGTAAAGTTTATGAAAAAAAATCATAGACGGAAAGGAAAAATTAGTAGTAAGATGGAAATCAAAGGAAGAATGTCTTCATGTTAAGTATTTCATGGAATATGATGAGCATATGCAAAGAATGGGGAAGCTTGCTACACGTGGAGGTACAATTGAGGCTCAATTTGGAAAAGTAATGGCAAGAGCGCAATTGGCAAAAATTGTTCAGATGAGTGTTATTTTTCATATTTTGTCTAGAGGGCGTCCTATGATAGACTACCTAAAATATTTTAATTTATTATCTTTTTTGGGTGTTCCTAACTTTCCTAGCGCACATTGGTCAATAAGCACTGGATGGGAATGGGAAAGCTATCTTGCCGCAGTAGAAAAGAAAGATTTATAGGAGAAAGTAAAAGAGTTAAACTTAATTGCATTATATTTAAATGAAGTTACTGTGGTAGATAATACTTCTTGGGTTTGTATGCATGTGTATATTGCACAACATGTCTGCAAATCTCATCTTCTCTATGTTTATAAAATGAAGGATAGTTCAACATCACAAAATGTATTTGAACTAGTTAAGAAATATTTGAATGAAATTGGAGGTACGGATGACTTGACAATTGCCAAAAGTTGGTGTGTGTAGGAGCTGATGGAGCTATAGAAATGCAAGGTCACAAGAGTAGTGTTTGCATAAAGTTACAAACTACTTGTGCACCAAACATGCTTGGAATTCATTGCATGGGCCACATAATGAATTTAGCATATAGAATTGTAAGCAAGTATCCTACAGTATCAAAAGTTGAAAATCTAGTTCACGAGCTCTACACATACTTCTCCCAAAGTCCCAAATGTTTTGCATAATTTCAAAATTTTTCTAAGGGAATAATAGGAGGAAACAAGCATTTTAAGGATGTTGATACCAGATGGATCTCCTTGCATGGACCAACACAACAAGTTCTTTTAGAATATTGATCCTTGATTGGAATATGTATGATCATTGCAACACAGTAGACAAAGCTCCTGACCTCTTACATAGGTTAAGCGATATAGAGACACTCTTGAATTTAGCTAGTCTTCTCCCCATGCTAGATGAAATGAACAATCTTGTGAATATATCCCAAGACAAAACTATGTATATCTATGAATATACCAAACTACGTAGAATGATATGCATGACCCTCAATAATCTATATCTAGATCTGACTTCTCAAAGTTGAAATTTTGTAAGCTGGAAGTTAATTATAGATTTGAATAATCCTAAAAATTATTTATAGTTTAATGCAATCAAGTAGTTATGTGTCTTTGTACGTGAATTTGAGATACCAATGCACCATTTTACGATGATCAGGTGCTCTACTAGAGAAGTACCTGTTACAAAGGAAGCTTTTAATGACATTGTTAAATCTATTAGTGTTAATTTAAAGGAAATTGTAAAATATACTTCCTCAGAGATTTATCAATGATTCCCTCAAGATGAAACACTTGAAGCCATGTCTATTATGTATCCTCAATTTTGGACTCAAGGAATTCGAGATAATCAAGGCTTTTTCATCAAAAAGTAATTACCTTGGTTGAACACTTTTTGAAAAGTTTAGAATATAATGGACAAAAACTAGGAATTATAAATGGAATTAAGCTTAGAGAACAAGCTAGGCATTTTTCATTAAGTATGATAGACCAGTTTGATTCCATGGAGAATCCCATGGAAGCAGGATCAATAACAAGGGCTTGGACAACCTTAGGTCAGAGTGAAATATTGCGTGATTCGATATCAAAATATTTCAAACTTGCTAATTTATGTCAAAAAATGATATTAGGGTTGGTGGAGGATGAGAGTTTTCAGTGCATCGGGGTTTTTGAAATCAAAGATAAGAAACAAACTAGACAAGAATTTGGAAAATTACTTGAAGGTGTTTGGAACTACGTATAATGTCCAAGGTTTTCCTTTTAAAAGGGCACTCACAATCTAGAAGTCCATATGCGAAAGAAGAGGGTTGTGCAACAATTCAAACACTCGTAGTGGCACAAATGATAGTAACACAATGAATGTTAAATTTGAGATTCAGTTAAGAAAACATACGCAGGGTGAAGAAAATGAAGAACAAACTCGTAATCAATACGACTCTTTATCTCAATGTTAGGGTGAAGAACCTAACTTGTTTTGGAAAATGGAAGCGAATCAGGAGTTTTTAGGTACTTGTACTAAACTTAATGAATCATATTCTAAACTGTAGTTGATGATATTTTATATTTTATTCCATTAAATTGTGTATCAGATTGAATACATTAACATATTATTAATAATTTCATATTTTAATTGTGTCATACTGATAAGTTTTACATGTACTAAGTGATTTATCATTCAAATCAATGCTTAATGTTTCCTTGCTAGTGTGGATTTGTGCATAAAACATAAAATTTGCAATAAAGTAAAATTTTGATTTTTGATTTGATATGTGATTCTGCATCAATCTTCAAACTTTATGAATTGTTTTGATCACTGCCTTATCGACAAAAAAGTCAGAAAATGAAATATACTCCTACAACATACCAACTCATGAACTTTTATAGCCTCACTGCCTTATAATGAGAAACCATGCAAAGAACAACACTTATCACACTACTTATAAATTCCTATTGCATTCACACAATCTTTGATAAATGACTGAAAGGAATAGTAATCCATTCCTTGAAAAAAAGTTAACAGTTCAACATCCATAACATATGATGTGATATGACAACTTATAAACAACCCTTGATTATTTTGAGTCAAAAGATAGTGAGTACAATACTGGAGAGCAATATAGGTCGATATTCAAAATTAAAGAAATACACTTAAGTATTTGAGTTATCTTTTATTATTATAAAGAAAAATTAAAACATTTCCTATTTGTGCTATTAAATAGCTTAAACTATACAAAAATAGCTTATAGAGATGAAAGATAAAAAAACTAGAACCCTTTGAATGAGGCTCATGATTCCCTTTTATAACATAAGGGAAGCAACAAGCAAAGAACATCATCCTAGACCTTTCTGAAAACCAAAATCTTAGACATGAGGCATAGGAATAAAAGCATGGATCCACTCACAGGCTGGGTAAATAATTATACTTTTCATTCCATGCCAAAAACATATCCTCAAAAGTCCAGTCATGAGCTAAGAGATTTTCTGCATTCTTCAAATTTAGATGATACTTGGCATCAAGTAAATCATTGGCCTCTCTACAAAAAATTTCCATCAATTGTTCTGCATTGACCATCCTATTTAAATATGAATTAAGATGATTTAAATCAAATTTGTCATCTTTGCAAATTAGAGGGAGGAAAGTGGGGATTATATGATTGAAACTATCCTTCCATTTCTCTAGGGTCTTCAACT
Organism: Sequoia sempervirens; assembly: GCA_007258455.2. NCBI lineage: Eukaryota > Viridiplantae > Streptophyta > Pinopsida > Cupressales > Cupressaceae > Sequoia > Sequoia sempervirens. The sequence goes on along the minus strand of VDFB02000002.1, from coordinate 197,039,634 downwards.
CCCAATTAACAGGCAAGGTACAACCTTTTGTGAACATCTATGAAAGAGTTCATTTTTTCTCATGCAACTTCAAATACACTTTCCAAATACCCTTTATGATTCCGTGCCATCTTGACAATCTCAAAAGTAAGATGGATACTAGGTGGGGCATCATATGTGTTTGTAGATCCCTTATACATACCTTCTAAAGATGTAAATCTAGGATTCCATTGTTCAAATATACATTTGAGCTGCTCTTGATCCCCACTTATTATGGTAATGGCATCCCTCAAATTTAGATGACACATGGGTATTTTCCAGCCTTCTTAAGATTGTAGACAGTCTGTGCTCCAAGATGCACGTTACAATGCACACATTCTCCTTTTGGTCATTCTACTACTTAAGCATTCTTCAACTTCTCTTTCAACATTTGAATCTTTTCTTTAAGCTTTGTCCTTTCAATCATCACATGAGCAGGGGGAAATATAGAAGAGGACCCTACTTCCTGCATACTTTCAAGAAGGGATTTTTTTGAGCCAATAATACCTGCTACTAGTTGTAAGCTTCCATGAGATCATTATGTTCCTTCAACAATGTATTATTTATTTCTTGCAACCTTTGAACATAAGCTTCATTAAAATTGGAAAAATCTACCACTAATGTAGTAGCTTCAGGGGTAGAGGTGTTAGACACCCTCTTTAAAATCAAGCTCCCTTTGATATCTGTTGATGCCTCAACAACCATAAAATTTTTTGTAGTTGGGGCAAGGGCCCAAATTGCAAGGGATTCATAATGTGGGTTGAACCCTAATCCTGACAATGCCATCTCTGCTTCCTCTTCTATATTGGAGAAAAATTCTCATTCTTGTTCCTAATAGTACTCCTCCCTTTTTGATCTCAAAACAAACTATTTAAACTCTTGGGATTTTACAAACTCATCATCAAATTTTTTTTTTAAACATTCCAATTCCCTCACATCATTGAGGTTATCTCTCCCCATAGCCATGTCCAACCCAAACCTTTACTAAAGAAGGCCAGTAATATTTGGTCTTGGGGGGATGATATATATTGTTGAATTTCATCCATGGTGATATGAAAATCTTTATTTTCATCTGGATTGATGGGATTGTCAACCAACAATGGTGGTTGCTCAACTTTCATCCTTTTCTATGGTTGCTCTCTTGGGGGAGAATCATAATCCACACTGATTATTTGAGGGGAAGGAGAGGGAGTGACCTGTGGTGGGTCTGATTGCACATTTTCTCTAATAACAGGCCCTTGGTACCTTTTGATAGAAAGGTCAGGTCTATGCCACTTTTCTAGTTTCTCTTCTAGGGTAGGGGCCTTACCTACAACTTTGTCAAAATTCTTCAACACCGCCTCAATCTTGGAAATTGGGTCAACAATATCAGAAAATGCTCCACGATAATCCTTATCATTCTCTATCTTAGCAGTCTTTTCCTTGATGAATGCAATCTATTTCACCTTTCTATTTTTTACCTTAGATTCATCCTTACAATTTCTTATGACATCTTTGTTTTCATCAACCTAATGGTGAAAAATCAGACCTTCTAATACTTTTCCTGAAATCGTGTATGAAATATTCAGGGTCAAAATCCTCAAATTTTAACTAAAATAACTTGTATTCCCTAAGCATTTCTTTCAGCCTACCTAAGCTGTCTCTAAATGAAGTGAAATTAGAGAAGGCAGTAACATAAGGGAAAAAATACCCTTTCTTTTGTTTCCTTAAATGAAATTGATCAATCTCATTCAATTTCCATATAATTTCCATGAATTCCAACCTAGGTGACACATATTTGGGTAGCACGTGGGGGGCTTGAGGGCACCCATATATTCTAATAATAAATGAGGTGTCATTTAGGTAATAATCTCCCCAGTTATGCCGTATTCCTAACTCTTGCCTCCTCTTTTTGGGCCTAAGGAAATAAAAAATTTCCTTGTGAAACTTGATACTAGGTAGACCCAACCTTGCCATGACTTGTCTTACAAAGAAATTCTTAAAAAAACATAGTCGGACTCACCACAATGTTTGTCCCAAATATGGGTCCAACATTGCACTGGGAGATCGTTGCAGTCTTTATCTTTCATGTTTAGTTATAAAAATATGTTGAAATGATCTTTTCCTTTGTACAAAATCATATGGAAAAGGAGAGAATACCACATGAAATTCACCTATGGCTCCTTACTACTTTTCCTTCTCTTAATGTCTACTAGTTGATTGTGAATAGCCTCAACTAAAAAGCTGACATAGTCAAAGTCACTATTGACAAAAGGATGTTGCATATCGACAACCATATACATAAGAGGTACTTGCATTTTTGAGCTTGTATCTTCTCCCAACACCTGGCATAATTCCCAATACATTGCTCTAAAATAGTCTTCAAAAGATTTGACATCAAAAGGCTCAAGTTCGTTATCAGGGATTCTCAAAGACTTCCCTTTGAAGCCTTTGTGTCTAAACCTAGGTATCCATCTCACTCTGAAGATACTTCTGTCTTGGTGGTATTTTATTTTGAAAGAAGAAAGGTCTATAACCTTATCTGTGGCCACATTGAGTATAAAAACCTTAGAAATAAACTCCTTGGTTATATCCATTAGGACACTTCCATCCAATGCCCTAATTACTCTCATATTTTCATCATAAACAAAAGCAAGGTGTCTGATGAGTTCCACATTTATAAATACATTAGGAACAACCAACTTCCCCAAATCATAGGTCCATGCATTAGAGATAGGGGAATGAAGCTTTATTTTTCCATACTAGTGTAGGAACAATTCCCACCCAGTGACTATGTCATCCTGGTTCCTTAGCTCAACATCTCTACAATTTCTAGCTATGTCTAGCATCCTATCTACTATATTAGGGCCAAGGTTATGTTGACGTTGAGGCTATTTTGAGGAACCCAACAATTGGGCCAAAATATCCTCCTCAAAGGGTCTTTTAGATGTAGATCTAGAGGGTTGGGTGTTTGACCGAATCATAATTCCAAAATGATTTTAAAACTAATTTCTACAGTATCTTGGTTCAGTAAAAATAAAGATTGATTATGAGCTTCAAGAATAACAATGGTGAATTCTTCCAAGAAGGGCATACTTATTTTTAATTGTTCGGAGCTCAAGTTGACATGGAATGGGCACACCTTTGTAGTTTTGCTACTATGCTAGACCAAAAAAAAAGATGACCAACCTACATTGAACTAAAAAATTATGAAGGTAACTAACTAAAAGGATGATTCATCATCTATCACATCCACCATTACTTATATTTCACGTGAGGTTAGTTCATTCATCTACTCGTTTATTGATTTTGAACGTGGGCCATCCATCTGGAAGGGACATACACATCTCAATGATGAGTAAGGCCTTGATTTTCTTGAAAATGACACAATCATCCCCTCTCCACTAGGATTCTTCGATGTCCCATGTGAGAATATCGTCACATAGTGTCCTACAACTCCACAACCAAGAAAGGACATTCCACGATGGGCCCGTGGACTTGCAGAATCCTTTATCTTCCACCACGTGGTAGTATTCTATGGAGCCTTGAATTTCTTGAAAAGGACATAACCGTCCCCTCTCTCCAATAGGATTCTCCAACGTCCCACATGAGAATATAATTTCATAGTGTCCTTCCGTGGTTTCACAACCAAGAAAAGGACATTCTGCTATGGGTCCGCAGACTTGCAGAATCCTTTATCTTCCGCCACGTGCCAAAATTTTGTGGAGGCTTTATTTTCTTTAAAAGGATGTAACATCATGCAATAAATACAATATACAATGATGCCTGTGATAATAAATTCTTCACACATATGGAAAAAGATAAGCTAATGGGCTAAATCATCTTTGATACCCTCTGTATTTTCTAAGATTCCTTGCAAAGTGGAAATGAACATAAAACAATAAAAATACAGAAAATTAAAGGTTTTGATTTTGATTTTATATCTAATTCTATCAAATATTTTAGCTTTAATATTTATATTGACTAGTGCCTTATCCACATAGAGTCTAGAAATGTAATAAAAATCCTAGAATAGACCAACCTTCTGGCTTCTGATAACCCTGTCGCCTTACAACAAGAAACCAAAAAATAAAAAATATTATCAAACTACTTGAATAGGTCTTTTAAGCTACTCCTTTTTGGCACATCATACTTTTCTCTAGGGACATCCTTAGGAAGCACATGGGGTGCAACTAGGGTCCCAAAAACTCTGAACACTATAGAATCTGAATAGAAGAATCAATCACCCTAGTTGTGATCAATATTCTTCTCTGAGGTGAGGTCAAGAGGCCTCAAGAATATTCTTACCTCCTACGAAAAAACCCAATCAGTTGGGAGACCTAGCCCCTTCCTTAGAGGTTTGACAAAAAATCCTCAAAAGTAGCATAGTTGGAATGCCTATAATCCTTGTCCCATAAGTATGTCTATTCCTGGACTGGTAACAACACATTCTTCTCCCCTGTGGCCCTTATTTGCAATTGTGGTGGCCATACTTATAATCCTGCATACAATATCATATGCAGTAGAAGAGAATACTGCCTGAAGCTTATAGGATGGGAGGGATCCCTCTTGATTGCACAAAGGGACATGTGCAATTGGTTTACAACATCCCTTGCAAAAGTCATAGGGTTTGTTGACATCCCTATTTTGAATGTCTACTGCCAAGACCATCACATTTACAGGGATCTAGATCTGGTTATCCATTTCTAAGACTTGCATCAATGAAAAATATGTCTTCTAAAAGTAGGGATCGAAGATGTCATAAGAAAAAGGCTCCAAATCACCCTTGTCAAACCTATGCAACTCTTTTCTTGGCCCCTTTGGTCTGAAGCAAGGCAACCACTTGAACCTATAACTATCTATGTTTCTCTCATACTCTCTATTCAATGCACCCAGGTTGATTGACAGGAGTGCATTAGGGTCTAATTGAAATAACCTACATACTTGGTCTCTATCTAGTGGCAATATTCTTTGGCAATTGGTGGTGAATAATGACCTATAATTGAGGTCATATTCCATGGCCAACTGCCTTATTAATTCTGCATTCACGAAGACATTGGGCACCACTAGCTTGCCCAATCCAAGGTTCTAAATTTTGCAAATTGGCACATCTGCATAGGCCTTCCTGTATGCATGCTTAAACAACACATATCCTTTATTTGAAATGATGGGGTCTCTACATACACTACCCCAGTCCATGAGATTGTTTGTAACACCACTAGACCTTAGACCAACCTTTGGTCTCTTTGATGATCTTGAAAGTAAAGCAATTATTTCCTCTTTCGGTGGTCTTCTCTTCATAGCTAGAGTTCCAATCATTTTGTGGAATTACAGTTGGCTATGGTTTATACTACTAACTATGGTTTTACAAAATTTCTACCCAACTAAGGGTTTGAGAAAAAATTAGCAGCGTATACCCCTAATTCTTCACTATTTTATGGTTTTGAACTAACAACAATCTTCCTTACATCCTGAATTTTTATTGAAATTAACTGACAAGGTTGATTTACTTGTTTGAAACACCAAAAAAAACCCTTGTTCAATTTGAAAAGCTACAATAGCTTGTTTGATTACCTTAGCATTTGTGAGAGAAATGAATTTCAACAAGTAATTTATCCTCAACTTCATGAATTTGGAAAATAACAAATACAATTCCATCCGCCATTACTTCCTTCGCATGCTTTAATGCGTGACTAGTGAGAGACATTTTCCCAATTTGAATATGGACCATATATCTTTAGATCAACGACCATCACACTAGTTTGAATTTTCCTGTGTGAAGTGACAACCTCCTTTTGTCTCCATGTGGACCTGTGTCATTGTTTTCTCATTCGCAAAGGGGAATACAAAAAACATGTGCCTCCAGTGATAGAAGAGCTCATCGCAAAGTGCCAAGATGTCGACACTTGTCATCATCTCATGACTTCGCTAGAGAAAAAAGCTAGTCCCACCATGGCCCCGTGAAGGCTTGTGCCTTTGCGATTGAATTCAACACATGTTTTTATACGTGTTGAAATTTCACCATTTCATGGTGGAAAAGTGTTTGAATTGTTAGAGCTCTGCGAAGGCAAGAGCTTCTATGAAATGCATATGCTAAAATAACAACTTAAAGTGACTAGGGAATATGGGGACCAACTTCGGATGAGACAAAAAGACTCAACGACATGGGAATAAAACATTTGATAAACAACATTAGCCCTCCTGCTAAGTGACAACCTCCTTTTGTCGCCATGTGGACAAGTGTCATCATTTCACTCATTTACAAAGGGTGAATATGACAAAAACGTGCCTCCAACAATAGAAGAGCTCATCGTGAAGTGCAAAGATGCTGAAACTTGTCATCATATTGTGACTTCGCTAGAGCACAATGTTGGTCACACCATGGCCCCGTAAAGGCCTATGCCTTTGTGAAGGAATTCAACACATATTAAAATATGTGTTGACATTTCGCTATTTTGCAGAGGAAAATTGTCATAATTGTTAGAGCTCTGCAAAGGCAAGAGCTTCTACAAAATGCACGTGCTAAAATAACAACTTAAAGTGACTAGGGAATAGGGGGACCAAATTTGGACGAGATAAAAAGACTCAACGACATGGGAATAAAACATTTGATAAACAACATTAGCCCTCAGAAATATTTGGACATGTGTCATCATTTTAGGGTATCACGAGGCTAGAAAATGACAAAATTGAGCACTCAACGAATCAAAGAGACAATGAAATATTGCAACATGTGTCTAGGCCGCCCCAAGAACACACAAAATATTAGGAAGGAAAATAATTAGAGTTTAACAAAATATTAAAGAGGTACTTCCTAGAAAAAGGGGACACAGGACTCACGATATCGATACCCATAAGTCATTACTTAAAGACTAGTCAAAAAGTGAACAATGTCAACAATAAGACATAAGAACACTAGGGTTTTAGGATAATATGGTTTTAGAAAGCCCTTGGTTGTAGACCTAACAATCCTAATTTAACCATTTGAGGATTACCAAGAATTTTCCCACCCTTTGGACTACATGAGACCATGAAAAATTTACAAGCTCCATCACAGTGTCCTACGGTTTCACAACCAAGAAAAGGACATGCCGCTATGGGCACACAAACATGCATAATCATTTAATCTTCCACAACGTAAGGGGGGTTTGAGACACGTGGAAAGGCATGATTTTTGAGATGATATTCCAAGACTGTCGTACTCATTGACGATATTTTATATTGTATTTCATGAATTTATGAATCAGATTGAATAAACTAAAACATACTATTATTTTCCATTGTTTCATATTTCAAATGTAGAATCTAGATTTTGAATTTTAACTGTTATTGAGGGATTTAATAGTTTCTAGGTAATTAAATTTTATAATGTATTTTATATTTCAAACTATAGTTGATATTTTATATTGTATTCCATGAAATTATGCATCAGATTGAATAAATTAACATATTATTAATAATTTCATATTTTAATTGTGTTAAACATGTACTCAGTGATTCATCACTCATCTTAATGCTTAATAAAATATTAACAACAGTAGCATATACAACAATGAACATCAACAATCGTTTAATGTGTATCTAGTAGTTGAAACCAAAGTTTTTCTTTAATTGATAAAATAAATAATATAGATAATTGTACATCAACACATTATTGAATTTGAGTTTTTTATTGATTTTCAAATGAAGGAATACATAGAGGTAATTCAAAATCTTGCTCAAAAGACAACTTTGCACAGAGTTGAGTTGGAACTTGGAAACTCATATTATCAATATCAAATCATTCTATTAGCTTTTGTAGCAACTTCCACTATTTAGGTGATGGAAGTGTCACTTGTTCTAATTGATGTTGTTTGACTTGAAATTTTTTTAACAATAAATGATTGAAATTGGAACTTGACTTGAATGCTTCAATCAAAGTTGCATTCAAGGTTATCAGTGGCACTAACTCATTTGACTGCAAAATACGGCGAAACTTTTTGACGAAAGACGTACAATTAGATGAATCGTCGGGTACATGTGTACTTTTCAATTTTTTTTAAAAATTTGTGCCCGATGTTTGTCAAAATTTTGACGATCCTGATTTTTCATCAAAATTTTGACAAAACATTAGGATCGTCGAAATTTCGATGAACATTTTTTGAATAAATTAAAGTGAGCTCAACAATTTATCTATACTTGCGACAGTGTTTTTCTATACTTGCAAATTTTCTCTACTTGCGAATTTGCTATACTTGCAATAGTTTGTGGAGAACTAAGGACGATTTTGTTGGAAAAAATCAGAAAAAATTCAAGAATATATCGTCAAGTTGAGGGTAGTCATTGTCTTTTTCCAGAATTCATTTGTGAAGTCAGATTTGTTCTAGGTTTGAAAATCATATTTTAAAGCAACATATCATCGGATTTCATTTTTAGACTTGTGCATTTTTAGAATTTCATTTCCAAATTTTGTTGTGCAAGTTCAATATTCTGATTTTAGGAGTCTAACGGTTGGAAATCATAGTAAAATCATAATTTAATAAGCTTTGGAATTAGCATTTTAAAGTATTTTTTGGGGTCATTAACTTCACACTATCTTCTCTTTTGCAGGGGTGGTTGCATGCCAAATTTATTTGGTGCAAAATATTAGAATTATTAGATTTTGTTACCTGTCTATGATTAAAAATTATTGGAGTGTGAGTTTGATATTTTTTGAAGATCTAAATATTCAAGTTTGGTAAAGAAAAATCATGTCAGATAATATTAGTGCAGAAAAAAATGAAGAGACACTTGATAGATTGTGGGCTAGATTGAAAAGAAAGGGTGATGGGAAATGTTATTGTCCTTGCAATAATTGCAAGGGCTTAAAGACGAGAAGAATTTTAATCATAACTAAGAAACATTGTAGGTAGCATGGTCACATTGAAGGGGGGCATGATTATCGTCCATTGGTAAGTTGTTCATTATATTTCTTTATATTGATTGAATTTGTAAATGTTTATATTGTTTTAATATTTTATATATATATATAAAATCACTTGATCATGATCATGGTTTATTTGTGTCGATCATTATTATAAAGGTGGGGCGCCCTAGGGCACATGATATGGATTATCATAGCCCGAAGAATATGGTTTTGGAAGCGGAGGAACATGGAGCTATGAATATTGAAGATGAAGTTAATGATCCTATGGAAGAAGATGGTCATGCGCCAGAAAACATAGTTGAAGATGATGGTACAAATACATTGATCCATGACACATTTAGTGGTGCAGTTGATCATGATGATCGATATGACTTTGATGATCACGATTTACCTGTACTTGAGAAGGCATACGAGCCCCTTTATGAAGGCTCCCAAACAATTCTTCTCTCTGCTATATTTTTGCTGGTGAACTTCAAGGTTATGAATGGTTTATCCAACATAGCAATCTCACGGATGTTAAGGTATGTCATATATGTCATCTTTTTTCATCTATTTTAATTGTTGTTAGTTTAATATATTCCCTACTATGAGCAGCTACAAATTGTGCATTTGTTTGATACAATGCATATCAGAAAGAATATAACATAAACACTATGGAAAATATTGGATGGAAGGCATGACAAAGAAAAAAATGTCAAAATTTGTAGTGACATTCAGGAAGCCAATCATGATGATGTGCTTGACGAAGATGCCAAAGAAGAGGAACTAGATCATGATGATGTAGGAGTTAATGTTCATGAAAATGATATCCGTGTGGATGATGACATTATCGAAACTGATATCAATGACGAGGATGATGATATGACCAATCCTTACAATGTTGAATCTGGATCGGATGATACAGACAAAGAGTTGGATGAAGAAGATCAATGACATTGAAATGTATGAGTTATGCGATTATATTATCTATTTGATATTGATTTCTTGATAGAATTATATTTGACTTATATGGTTACATAATTAATTCATGGTGTTTTTAATTTTTATGCCATTACATAATTAATTCATGATGTTACAACTATTGTAGTTCTCCTAGAAATTTCAATATGATCTAATCCTAATTACTCTACGACTATTTATGATTAGATATTCTTTGATCATATCTTTGGTTATTTCATTCCCAAAACATTAGCATTTCCTCATGTTGACCCCGCATAGTGACATGTGAATGGGGCCAATGTTGAATTTTTTCAATTTGTGCTTTTATGGAGTGAAACTTGACATGGTTAGCCTAGACGCATGCGTTGACGTTATGGGAGGGTTTCGAGACTCAAACATGATGTCATGCTATATAAAGGAATCTCATCCTTCCTAATAGTACAAGTTGCCACATAATTGAACCAAGTACCACTTTAGAAATACCACATACATAGTCTTCTCTTTCTACAAACCCCCCATTGTATTCATAAGGGTTTTATTGTAGGTCCCATCAAATACTATGCCCTAATCATGTAACAAGTAGATAAGTCATCTTTACTAAGGTCAAACAAGGTTGTTTTATCACAAAATACAATAGTTTTTAGTTTTAAGTGTTAGGTTTATGTTTTGATTATAAGGTTTATCTTGTAGGTTTAAGGTATGAATTTAAGGTTCTTACAATGGATTTTCAACCAATGGTATTATTCTATCCTATCTCTAGCATTCTAGTTCTAAAATAAAACATACAAATCAAACTTAACTAGCAATCACACCTTAGTGTGCAATGGGTACACCGAAAAAGTGTGAAATTTCAATTAGGATAAATTTTGGTCTATTTTTTGCATACATTTATGCAGTACATGAGGTCAATTGGTAGGAAATTTAGCAACTTATGTTGTTTGTGCAACAAAGGTCTCAATGGAGAAATCATAACTTTAAATAAACTATGCATCCACTTATAGGGGGGATAGGGAGGGAGAGATGGGGAGAGATAGAGAGGGGGATATAGAGAGGGGGAGGGAGAGAAAGGGATATAGATAGGTAGAGGAGGAGAGATAGAGAAGAGGGGGAGAGAGGGAAAGATAGGTTGAATAGGAAGAGAGAGAAGAGAGGGAGATAGATAGATGGATAGAGAGAGGGAGACATGTATAGAGATAAAGGGGGAGAGAGGAAAATAGAGGTAGAGATGAAGATAGAGTGAGAGAGGAAGAGAGAGATAAATAGATAGAGAGAAATAGGTAGAGGGAGAGATAAATATTGAGAGAGATAGGGATAAAAAGAGGGAGAGATAGTGAGGAAAAGATAGAGAGATATAGAGGGAGAGGGAGATGAAGAGATAAAGAGATATAGATGGTGAGATAGAGTGACAAAGATATAAAGAGATATAGAGAGAGGAGAGGGAGAGAGAGAGAGAAAGAGATAGACAAACAAAAAGAATTAGATATAAGTATATACAGATGGAGAGAGGGAGAGAGAAATAAGGAGAGATAGAGAAAGGGAGAAATGACTATGGGGAGATAGAGATAGATGGCGAGAGAAAGAGAGAGAGAGATAGGGATATATGGGAAGAGAAAGAGAGATGGAGATATATGGGAAGAGAAAGGAAGAGAGGTGGAGATAGATAGATGGATAGGGGGGATAGGGAGGGAGAGATGGGGAGAGATAGAGAGGGAGAGATAGAGAGGGGGAGGAGGGAGAGAAAGGGATATAGATAGGTAGAGGAGGAGAGATAGAGAAGAGGGGGAGAGAGGGAGAGATAGGTTGAAGAGGAAGAAAGAGAAGAGAGGGAGATGGATGGATAGAGAGAGGAAGACATGTATAGAGATAAATGGGGAGAGAGGAAAATAGAGGTAGAGATGAAGAAAGAGTGAGAGAGGAAGAGGTAGACAAATAGATAGAGAGATATAGGTAGAGGGAGAGATAAATATAGAGAGAGATAGGGATAAAAAGAGGGAGAGATAGTGAGGAAAAGATAGAGAGATATAGAGGGAGATGGAGATGGAGAGGGTGATATAGAGAGATAGAGGGGGATGGTGAAAGAGATAGAGAGATCGTGATAGAGGTAGAGAAAGATATGCATAGAAAGAGATAGAGAGAGGAGTGAGAGGGAGATAAAAAGAGAAATAGAGATAGAGATATAGAGTAGGAGAGATGGAGGGAGAGATGGAGTGAATGAGAGAGAAAGGGGGGAGAGGGAGAGATAGCTCAATAGATAGAGGGGGGAAAAGGGAGTGACAAAGATAGTGGGAGATATAGAGAGATAGAGAGCGATAGGGAGAGATATATCAATCACCCTCCCTATATCTCTATCTATTCATCCTTATCTCTTTATCTCTCTACCTCTCTCTATCTCTGTCTCCCTTTCTATTTGTATGTTTCTCATTATCTCCCTCTCTCTCTATATTTTCTTCCCTCTATTTATCTTTATCTCCCTATCTCTTTATGTGACTTTATCTCTATCTATGTATCTCTCCTCTTTTCTCTCTCTTTTTCTTTATCTATTTTTCTCTATCTACCTCACTATCTCTACCTTTCTTTGTCCCTCTTTATTCCTCTATATCTCTACATATCTCTTTCTATATCCCTGTCTCCATCTTTATCTCTCTATTTCTATTTATCTCTATCTCTATCTCTATCTCTTCTCACTTTTTTTCTCTGTATCCCTCTTTTTATCCCTTTATTTCTATCTTTGCTCCTCCTTTGTCTCATTTTTCTTCCTCTCTCGCTCTCTTTCTCTTTTTTCTCTCTCCACCTATCTATATCTTATCTCTATCTCCCTCTCCCTTTTCTCTTCCTTTCTCTTTCTCTCTTTCTCTCTCCATATCTTTGTCTCCTTAAGTGTGCAATAGGTACATTGAAGAGGTCTTAAAGGAGAATTATCATATCTTTAATCAAATGGAATGCTACCTTGAGCATAACTCCCCAAGGACACATGCCATCCTTGGATTTTTGACATGAAACAACCAATCAAAATTTATTTTCTCTTTTCCCTCTCTCTCTTTTCCTTTGTATCTCTTATATTTCTCTCTCTCATGCTCTCTCTCCCTATCTATCTAAGTTCATCTCTTTCTCTCATTCTCTATCTTTTTAGTTTCTCTCTTTGTATTAGCTAATATGCTACATATATTGTGATATTTGAGCTTGAAACAAATCTCATGCCTAGAAACCACTATTGTGTCTTTGGAAAACAAGTTTCAACTGCCATTTAATGGTAAACCAGCTGTAGTGTAATGGTAAAATCCTCTAAAATATTAGGTAAAAGCCTATATATACTATTATATAATAATAAATATAATTATATTATATATAATTTAATCTAATATTACTATTATATTAAATATATATTATATTAATTATATTTTATATTATAATATATATATATATATATTTGGAAAATTGCTACTAGGGAGGGTAGCGCTCTTGTATTCATTGAAAATCCAGCTTTACATATCTAAACGACATGCCTTATCAAAGGATTTTAAAATTTCATTACATCTTTTTCTTTGAAGATCTTAATGTCATATGTAATTTTGGTTCAGAAGGAGGAGATTTCTTCCACTTCACTTCTGTCCATTCCTGCTCTGTCTCAGAGGCAATACTTCCCTTCGATTTTATATCTCCTTCACTTCATTGAGATATAGAGGAAACAATAGAGTTCTCAAGTTTGATCGGTTGCAAGGCTGGATTCTCCAATGAAAGCATAGAGGCCTTTGTAGTACTTGTAACTGGAACATTTTCTTTCTTTGTCTTGGAGTGTGGATTTTGTGGAGTAGGAGAAGGGGTTGTGCCAACCACTGGATTAACATCATGAAGTGCTTGAGAGGAAGACGATTCTGATTTCACACTGGGTGGAATAACATAGTGGTGCGATTCAACCCCACTCCACCATGTGGGTTGATTGTTTGAAGTTTTGACCTGCTCATGAAACTGCTTCTTTCTACATTGGGAGGTAAGATGCTTTGCTGAAAAACATTTCCTACACCTGAATGCGATTTTCTCATAATCCACAAGTTGTCTTCAACATCTATTGCCCACCTTCAGGGAAATCTCTTCGGGGAGACCTTTGGATAAATCCATTTCGACGCAAATACGAGCACACATGGAAAATTCATAATTGATTGTTTCCTTTGATATGTTGTGATAATTTCCCACACCATTTCCAATGGCTTTCAAGCATTCAATTTCCCAAAATTGCAAGGGGAGATAAGGAAGACGTACCAAAAAAAATGCAGAAGAGAAGGTCTCCATTCATGGATCAAAGGTAGGGAACCAAGGTTTAATGCATAAGAAGTCTCCACGAAAGAACCAAGGACCAACATTGAGGACCAACTCTTTGTCTCCCTCAGACTCAAATTCAAGAATAAAAAAACCCCTGGCACAGGGGTAGATGCTGATTTCCTCTTCCATGAACCCTTTCCAGTTTTTGCTAATCCAAGAGTGAAGGTCGGGAAAATTTGGCCAAGTCTTCATAAATCTGCAAATAAGTGCACGATTCTAAAGATATTCCTCTGTTACACTAGTGAAAATGTCCAAACTAATTTCTAGAACCGAGGCCGAGTGTCGTACAGAGAAAGGGGGTGAAATGATGATGGAAGTACGAGTTGGAGAGGGTTTGAAGGAGAGTCGTTTGCAGGAGTATTAGATGAAGACTTGTGGCCCTTATTGATATGATCACCATTCCTTACGACCTCCATAAAATTTAGCGGATGAACATCCTTCCGATGTGAGGATTGGTCTGCAGAGATGGGCGGGTTAGGGCATTGGGAAACCTTGGCATCGTCTGAAGCAGGGGAGACATCATGAGCCCCTGTCTTACAAGATTGAGAACCCCCAAAATGCCCCAATCCCTTCTGCGCTAAGGACAAACCAAGGACAAAGACACCATCATCGATATTGCGGAGGAAGGCGGATGGAAACGAAGCAGAGGAAGGCATTTCATTGCAGAGCGCCAAATCCATTTTTTTGTATATACATATAAAAATATACTTATTATTAATTATTAATTATAATAATTTTATATGTATTTAATAATTTAGTTAAAGAATATAATATATAATTATAATAAGTAGAATAATTATATTATTTATTATGTAAAATATAGCTAATATATACTTAACTATGTAGAATATTAAAACCTAAATGGCACCATAATTTTCATTTTAATTAACATACTCTAAAACCTTCGTCGAAACCTTATTTTCAGGTTGTAGCTCGTCAAACTGGAGAAGTGATAAGTCAATACGAGTGTTGAGGAAGAGTTTGGAGGAGTGAAAACCCTACATATCAATACGCGCACGTAGGAGCACAAATAGATTAGTGCACGAAGACCCTAACTGGCAAAATAGGGTAGGAGGAAAACCATACCAACGAGGTTGAGGGCACTCAGGGAAAATTGACGACCAAGGGACAATGAATACTGTAAGTGATTTATATCTTTTATATTGGCACCCCCATTCTCTTTAACCTGCAATTTTCATGCCTTTCCAAAGACCTTCTCGTACATTGGAACCCCCATTCTCATAAAATGGTATAAGATAAGAAAAATAAAATAAAATAGTTGTATTCAACCATACCCTGACTAGCATGCATGCCCAAGAAATTTTTGTAGTCTTCAACTTTACAGATGGATCAAAACGTAGCTACTAACCTGCCCACTTAGAGCTGCAGATGCCTCTACCATTGATCAGGATTGAAATTCCCTTGTAGAGTCCCTTTCTCAACCCTACTTGTGATGCTAAGAAGCCAAGTCCTATATCAATCTTGGTTCAACATTGTGGCACTTAGAAAGTATCAAAATGTTGATCTAATGCATACTGTTTGAAGGGTTTACACCCTAGGCGAGTTAATTTAATTACATTTATCCACCATACATATATCCACCATATTCAATATACTTGCTATTAATTACCTATTGTTAGGAAAGGTGGTCATAAGGAACTCCATCTTAATCTCAACATAAGTTCAAGTATATATGTAGGTAGATCTTTAGTACCTATTAAGAGTTTCTCACCCATCAAATCATAATGACTAAATACCTCATTATAGTTGAATACAAAGTTAGCAAGTTTTGTTAACTTTGTGATAGCCAAGTCATGGTCAATTTTATCATGACCCTATTTCTTAGAATAATAGACCTTAATAGCTCTTGAGGCTAACTTATACCCTCTTTTACTTGTCATTGATTCAAAACATAAGGTCATATTGTTTAACACACAAACTTTGATATTCTAGTTTAGACAGGTTTGGAGGCATTTTCACACATTCACATCAAGGCAAACTACAATGACAATGCCTCTAGAAGTTCATTCGAGATTGGAAGACTTTGAAAAGCTAAATACCACAAATCTCAAAGTAGGCAAGCTTGATGATGATAGGTTGCCTTTCATTGACTCAAATCTACATAGTGGGAACATATTAATTGGAAAGGTGAGTTCACAACCATCTAATGCATAATTCAACCTCTAGTTGAGACATACTGAAGAAGGATTGATCAAATTTAGGAACACTTCAAACCTTGGAGCTTTTTCCAAACCCTTCCCCTACGAACTAACAAATGAGATGCAGTCAAATGAGTTAGTGCCTTAAGACTATCCTTCATCTTCCAATTTTGCAAATAACACTGTCCTTATCCTTCTAATGGTGATACCTATTCATTATTCTCAATGGAAAAGATATACATTTGTGACATAAGTAGATGCAAAAATACTAATGGTTTATAATGATGCATAGGTATGGAAAGATTAAAACTCCTTTACACTCCTATCTTATTATCATCAATCTGCCCTTAATGACAATCCTGAATTACCTTTCTTAACTTGCCATGGATATCCTCAAACCCTTTGTCAATCATGCTTTTAACTAGAAAGACTATCTTTTACCTTGAGTCATCATGGTCTCCTTGTTCTCTATCCTTCATTATAACTTTTCCCAACTGACATTTGGACTATGCTGATTTAGATTTCTTCTTTTATGGAAATATAATTGTCATAGCATGTATGACTTCCTTCTATTGATCTTTATTGTGCTTCATCACAAGTTATGCCTCACCTTCTAAACTCAACTTCACTATATAGTTATCCGCTTAGCAACTTGAAAGCTTCATTTGC
This sequence comes from Sequoia sempervirens, assembly GCA_007258455.2. NCBI lineage: Eukaryota > Viridiplantae > Streptophyta > Pinopsida > Cupressales > Cupressaceae > Sequoia > Sequoia sempervirens. The sequence continues at coordinate 197,022,648 of VDFB02000002.1, read as the reverse complement.
AACAACTCTATCTAACAGCCTACTCTTATTTTGAGAAGCAACCTCAAGAAATAAATTCCTTTTCTCTATTCCATAGCTCTTCCTTTTAAATATAACCCTCATATTTTGCATTCCTTCATGGTTTGACTATTATTGCATTTCATGATAACTCACTTTTGTATCATTGTTGTCCTTCCTAAAAGTTTTCTCTAGCTGCCTTTCATAGAATTTGTAGTTATCCTTTTCATGTGACTCTGATTCAAATGGAAGTCTTCTCAATGCTTACTTGGCTTGCATATCCCTTAAGTCTGCTACCCTTATTTTTATAAACTATGGTTGCTGCTCCTTTGAGATTAGTGTTATATGTTGGTGATGCAACATTTGTTTTCTAGAATTTTGATAGCAACCACTACACTACACCTGTTCTCGTTAATGCTTGCATAGGAATCATGCCATTTTGTTTTATTACCATATAAACTCTTGTCTTCCATGTGGACTTTCCATTCTTGTTCTACAAACTCTCACAAGTAATTTGGTTTTAAGGCTATCTTTAACCCTTAATGCTTATCATAAAACATCGTTGCATTCTTTAATGCTACATCTTATTTTCCTTGCAGATCATTGCATAATACTTATTGTCCTTTGGATTATTTTTCTGTTAGAAAGGCAGAGTCGAAGAAAAAACAAAATATGCACATCACAAAGCCAGAGCTGCAACTCCAATCTTTTATTAATCAAAAACCTTAAATATTACAACTGAACCCGATTGGTTTTTATTTAAACTTTCTAACTAGCTTTTCGGCTAACTACTTCATGCAAACTCAAACTATGACTGATTTTTCTAATTTAAACTGAAAATCAAACTAACTCTGATTTTTTCTAGATTTTTCTGCATGCGGGAGTAATTACTTATTTTAACATTTTCTACCTTAGGTCCTGTTGATCTTCTCTTGATTGTGTATGTATTTTTATGAGGTCATAGGACATCATTAGGACTATTGAGTAAAGTGAATCCATGCTGCATCATAATTTGAAGTTGTTTCCATTCCAATGTTTTGAGTTTAGTTTGTTTGTATGGCTTTGTATGAATACCACATTGTGTTGTGTGTGGATTTGGTTTCAAAGCTCTGTTTCTTTTATTTTTAGTGGTGACATAACTCTAAAATTTGACTTTTGTGTATAACAGATTAGTGGAAAAATTGACAATTTTGAAGGGTAGATACACGGATATTTGGATCTTATTGTTGATGGGAGGCTTCCACTTAACCATGAAATTTTGTACCATCTGCAGGTATGCAAAAAATTCTCTACTTACATTCATTCAACTTACTGTCTTCCTTGCCAAAATCTACCCTTGTTAAGCCACAACCATTACTAGCACACTGTCATAATGCTTCAATCTCAGTCATTAATCTTTATCTTGACAAAAAGGATAAGTCATTAATACATTACTAAGGGTAAACATATTTCATAAAGACCTATGGAGGATAAACCACAGTCTACCAATCCATTAGAGACTCACAGTGCATAAAACCATTGAAAATACATCACAATCATAACCTTTGCTAAGGGCACAAGATAGTCTTTTGGATTGTTTACAAATTCATATCTATGATCATAAGCATCATAAGCCTCTCTAATCTTTATGATTTCCCTAAGTTGAATGATCGTTGACTTTGCATTTAGTTGACTATTCCTTTGTCTTAGCACTGCCAACCGTATTCATCAAATCACTATGCATTGTTGATGTTTCATCTCATAGTCCATTTTATTGATATTTTCATACATTGTTTTAACTGTTAAGACCATCCTTTATTGATTATTGATTGTCTTTTAAATAATTTTCTACCTCTCATGATTTGGTATCTTCTTGAAGACTCTAAACTCTTTCCATCATTGCTCACTTAGTGAGGGGGACTGTCACTGTACTTGTTTGAAATGCTTGTGGACTGTCATCCTTTGAATCTACCCTTTACATGACTATCTTTTACTGCCCTTAGTTGATAGTCATTCTAGGTGACTACTTTACCAATTTCAAGTAATTTACCAATTTCATTATCTTAAATTCAAATGTATTTCAATTTGAGCATTGGCGTGGTTGAATTTAGATTTTAATACTTTCATTATGTTTATACTTTGTGTTTATCTTTCAAAAATATTATTTGGAAAATTGCTAGCTATACATTCTTTTGGATCTTATTACTCATAAGCAAGCTGGCTTTTAGCTACTATATTGAGGTAACAAGCTCACTTCTAGAATGTGGATTTTGCGTTTGATAAAAATATATTCTAATGCAATTTTCCCAGAAACATCTAGCAGAACATCTGGAATGTAAAAATGTATTAGTGAATATTCAATATATGTAATATCTTTGGCATGAATGATTAAAAACAGAGCTCAAAGCATTGCTTGTTTTGTGCCCTTTTAAATTTTGGATCTTGAGCAGAAGTTGAGCTGTTTGGCTTTGGTGGTTAGAATACTTGATGTTTGTATTTCAGATAAAACCACTTGTTAAGCCTACAAAGGTGATCATGAAAATGAGTATTAGCAATTACCGATGGCATGAGCTGTTCCCACAAGGTAAGACTGTATAATTTCTAAAAAGTCACTTATGATTGATTATATTGGGGCAATTCTGTAATATATTTATTCTCTTGCAGCAAAGAAGAATATAGGGGTAGTGATTGCTGTATGGGCTCCAATAATCCTTGTAAGCATGAATTTAGTTGTGAAACAAATGTTGTTTTGATGCTATATTGTTTGAACATGCATTCTATCTGCTGGTTTTCACTATTGTTCATTTGTCAATTTTGGTCTGAAATTATTCATTTACAGGTTTATTTCATGGATACACAAATTTGGTGTGCCATCTTCTCCACTATCTTTGGAGGTATTTATGGAGCTTTTCGCCATCTTGGTGAGGTGTGTTTCTCTTTAATTTTTTTTTCTTTTCTTCCAAAATCATTTTCATTCTTGGAGGACACTTTTAGGAGAATGTGTTGATGAAGCGGTTCTCAATTTAAACATATTTTTTTTATGTGTTTTATATTTGTATATACAAGTTTCCTAGTTTTCAGCTTTTGTATTGGTTTTCTTTCCAGATACGAACATTGAGAATGTTGAGGTCTCGATTCCAATCTTTGCCTGGAGCTTTCAATGAATGTCTAGTGCCACCTTCTAAGGAAAAACTTCAGAAGAAGGGTTTAAAAACTTTCTTTTCCCGGAAGTTTGAGAAGGTCAAGTATATATGAATGAAAGAGGTGTCTTTCTTCACAGTTGACATGTTTTGTATCCCAATAATTAAAGATATTAGTTTGTCTGGTCATCATGTGATATCTGAAAATATTGTGGTTAACACATGCTGATTTATGCAGGTTGAGCCAGGAAAACGGATAGAGGCTGCAAAATTTGCCCAACTGTGGAATCAAGTGATTACAAGCTTTCGTAATGAGGATTTGATAAATAATAGGTGAAAGCCTTCTACAATTGCCAATATAGAGACATAAAAACATTGTCTGGTTAATACTTAGTGATTATTATTCTCTTGTTTCTTATACTGTTGATCAGAGAGATGGATCTATTGCTTGTACCATATTCTTCAGATCCAAAAGTAACTCTTGTCCAGTGGCCTCCATTCTTACTTGCTAGCAAGGTAACTTTGTTGCCTGTTGGTTCCTTCATGCCCAAAACCATTTTTCTTCCTCTCAATTTCTTTCTTCTCATGCTGCCTTTGAATGCAAATCAGATACCTGTAGCATTGGACATGGCTAAGGATTTCAGAGGGAAGGATTCAGAACTGTATAAAAGAATCAAAGCTGACGATTACATGATATGTGCTGTGCAAGAATGCTATGAGTCAGTTCAACGTGTTCTTTTGACAATTATCAATGGTGACCAAGAGAAGCGGTAGGGGCATTAACAATTTGCGATGAAGAAGAATCGTCCTTTAAAATATTTGGCATGGTTTTATGGCATGGGTTCATGTTTTTCTTTATCATTTTTAATATTTTTTCCTTTTTAATGCCCATGATATGAAATCCTTTCCCCATATTTATGCAACTTCCCAATGCTAATTTGAAAAGACATGTAAAGTATGTCATGATCTCAGTTAACAAAATAATTGCTGTTCTTTTCTCAGGGTTATCGGGGAGATACTTGAGTATGTTCGTGAGAACATTGATAACGAGTCCCTCTTGGAGAATTTCAAGATGAGTGAGCTTCCCATTCTGTACACTAAGTTCGTACATCTTGTTGAAATACTGGTATGTCCAAATTTATTATGTTAATTTTATAATTTTATTCATGTAATGCTGAGAGCTCAGTTTAACAGTTGATTCCAAAGGTTCTTACTTGCGTGTACATGTCTCAGAGGAAAAATGATGGTGATCCAGATTCTTGGCAAGCTGTTATTCTTGCCCTTCAGGATATGTTGGAGATTGTAACTCGAGATATGATGAAAGATGGGCCAAGGTGGGGTAGATTTTTGGCAGTCGGCTAATAATTGGAAAACAACCTTGCTTTTATTTATACCAATTCTTGGGTGTTTCTGTGATACAACATTTTGGAATCAATTCACAGTACGCAACCAAGTCAAGATATTGTAACAAAACCTGGTCAACCCCAAAAGGCCCAACTATTTGCATCCACTGGGGCTATTGATTATCCTATTGAGCCTACCGATCAATGGAAAGAACAGGTATTCCTTTCTCATTGATGACTAACAGGCACATTGCAAGGTTCATTACTAAAATAGACACACATTGTATGGCTTTTCAGATCACCAGGCTTCATTTGCTACTTACGGTTAAGGAATCTGCTATGGATGTTCCTGTCAACTTAGAAGCTCGGCGCCGGATTGCATTCTTTAAAAATCTTTATTTATGGATATGCCTAATGCTCTCAAGGTTCGAAACATGCTGTCATTCAGGTAACTATTGGGCAATGGTGTGTTTTATTGTATAATAGCAGAAGTTTCAAGTACAGTTTAGAAAAATATTGTAGCACAATATAGAAGATAATAAGAATATATGCCAACAAATAATTGAATGAAAATATGTGAACTAAAATGCAATTGTGCACCATCAAATGGTGTTGCTAAAACTTTCCTGACAACTTTTTTAAGTGGTTAGGTTTGTCTACTTCCTTTTAGCAATGACATTTGCCACCTCACATTCATGAATTCAATACAACCTTGGAATGCTGACAATGAACGTAAGGTGGTCCAAGGATAAGTGAATGGGAAAGAAAGCTCTCATGTGAGATGTTTCAGATTTTTTGCTCTTGATAACAAGTTCCTCCACGTTGAATTAAAGGAGGAAATGACAAAATACACATATAAGATAGTACTCAGAATATCATTTTCCATCATTATGGACTGTGGAATCATTAAATGTCGCATGCAAATTAGTAGTGGCCAGTGATGCTAGTGTTGACATGATAATGTTCCTTAAAGAGTGTATTCATGAGAGAGAATTTGACAAGCGAGTTCAAGTATGTGTGTACATCAAAGAGAGTTTGACAAGCATGTTGAAGTATAGATAAGTCATTTATTAGGAAAGGTAATGGAATATATGATAGAAAAATGTATATGCTTAATAGATAGTGCTTAAAATGAAAGATTTTATGCTGAATTTATATATATTAGGTCATGCCATGATGCATCCGAGTGGTAACATGAATGGCATTATCTGCAGCCACAGCAGAAATGCATATCCATTGTGTAATACCTTTTACTAACCGAATAATTCCCAGCAAAGAACTTTGGCTCTATAATAAGCATTTTGATTGCTGCTTAAAGCCAACTATCAACAAGTTGAGTTGTAATTAGCTACTACTTGCTCAAGTGAGTAGAAAATTAGCATTTCACATTAAACAAAAAATTGGCAGAAGCTTGAAAATCTTTTTGCATTTGTCAAATACAAAAATAGCTTTGGAATGCTTTATAGTGTTACTACTTTAGTTCCTTTATATAGAAGAGTTAACAGGAGAAAAGTCAATCAAATAATATAATTCCATTTTAGATGCATTTTTGATTGAAATCTTGGTATGGGATGAAGGACAATTCAGTAATCAACTCCAATGTTGTTTGTTCTCTGCATCGTCAGTGATGGTTGAAAAGGCATCCTTGTCGAAGCTATTGAAGCTTTCTTAGGAGAAGTAAAACTGAATTAAGTTTTGCATGGTGAGTTGGCGTTTGGAAATCATCAATGTTCGAGGCATAGCTCACATTGTAATTTTTGTACTCACATACCTTTTTTTGAACAAAGGTTAGAAATATAGTGTAATACTTGATGAATTCTACTTCTCATACTTATTTCTTAACCGAATTCTTGACTATTTCCTGTCTCCTTATGGTTTCCCAAAGCCAATGGCTATCCATAGGACGCCAAGAACACAACATGCATCCTCACTCCATCTAGAAGGGGTAGCCCATTAATGGTGATGCCATGGCATAGTGACACAAGGGCATAGTCTCATCACTACTTTTGAAGAGTTTGGCCAAAGGTTGTGTTGGTTGTTTTTAAATCCCAACCAGATCTTACAATAATCTATGGATTTTGTCATTTCCAATGGTTGATTATTTGGAGGGATTGCCCAACGACTAAGAGAAAGTTTGGAAAAATTTCCCTCTTCACTTTGGGCTCTGCAAAACCCGGGAGGGTGGTCACTGACAGTATTATTAAGACCTCCTTTACCTATTATCCTTGATATTGTGAATAACAGATTTGTTCTCTACAGATTTGCTTGAGGATTATGAAAAGTTAAGGATATATCAAATCCCTTAAGCATTAAACAATTCAGAGCAAGAGAACAAGAAAATACATCAAACTAACAAATAACTTCAATTGAATTGAAAGATTGTAAGTGTTATTTATTGTGTGACCTTAGAGATTGTAATTTAAACAAAGATTTAAAGACCGATGCCTTAACCTAGGGTATGGAGTCAAAACAGAAGTAATTGAAGTTTGCTTAATAATATTTTCCCCCAAACATCACAAAACTTTACAACAATGTATTACATTATTGCATTCAAACATTCTCAACCAATTCTACTTTAAGATCCTTGCATAACCTTATACAAATCTATATTCTTATTAAAGCATTTAACTCATTCCTTGAAAGAGAGCTATAACAAGAACATACAATCAGAAGAAAGACAATGGCAATGAACAAAAAGATCCTTGATCATTTCATTCATAGTTTTGCATAAAGTGTACATTAAGAGACAATTGGCCAAAAATATGCCATTAATTTCAAAGGATGCTAGCATTGTTAAGAAAAACCCACAACTACATACAATTCAAACACAATCAAACCCAAAAAAGACTTAGACTCTATTCTCAATGTTTTGAGATACAAAATTCTCAAAAGATCTGTGCAAATGGCCTTGAATTCCTTTTTATAGAAACAAGGGAGCAATACAAGCTTCGATCCAAGTACACATGTCACATTTTCATTTGGCATTCAGTTACATTACAAAATATGAGCACAACTGCTCGTGGAGAGAATATTCAAGAAGGACAAAAGTTGTTATCCATTGTTTGAAGTACATTGTTTCTCCAAAAGGCTTGGTTTTGTCAGTTGTACTTTCTTTGCTACTTCATTCATCATTCCTTTAGTCGGTGGATGCCTTGAAAGATGACCTGGTAGATAGGACAAGAAAACAGGTCCACTACAAGACAAAAACTCCTAATTAAGTTGTAAAACTGTGTTGGCGCTGATTGTGCACATGAGACAATTTTTGCTTCCACATCATCTGAAAAGCTTACAATTCAGGAAGTTGATTGTGCTGGTCGTCCCAAGTAGTGTATTCTTCCTTAGTAGGGCATTTGAAAGCCAAGAATTCATCCATTTTATTTTTGTAGGTTCCATATTTTCTGATAGTTGAATTTGCCTATTTGTCAAAGTCTTGAAGAAACCTACAAGTGGCCCAAATCTTATCAATGCAACTTTTCATGAATTTTGTATCAATTGGCTCCTTTTCACAAATTACTAAAGCCAAGGATGCTGTAATATTCTCTAGTTGTGTTTTCCAATCTTCATATGGTTTCACCTTTCCCTCAGCATCCCTAATATTAGGCAATATGCCCAGATTGTTATCATCGAACTCTTTAATAAATGCATTCACCTTATCTTCCATGGGGTTGACCATCCCCTGATATCCACTTGCTGATTTGACAATCTGATAGGTGGGAGTGATCAGTTCAGGTTTATTAGGATCATAGGTAGATCCTTTGATCATGCCCATAAATGAAGTTAGCCTTGGCACCCATATGTTCATCAGAGAATGGTCTGTCTTATCTTTATTAAACATATCAATGGCATTTATCATCAAAGAATAGTTAGTATGCACATTACTTGCTCTCTTCGAAATTCTTTCCATCAAATGACCTAAAACCGTAGAAGTTATATGCGAATTGTCTTTATTTGTTATAGTAGGTGGTGCAGCAGAAGTGCTTGGAACCTCAGGCGTTGGTTGCCATACAACTATTGCTTGTGATGAAGGTGGTGGTGAAGAAGGTGATGTAGGAACTTGCTCTTGTTGTTGCACTTATTGTCTGACTTGTGGTCGCTGATTCTGCAACATTTTCACTTGTAGCTCCAATTGAGCTATCTTCATCTTATTTTTATTGTGTTCATTAAGCAAATCCTAATACCTTTTGAAAGCTTGATTATGTTTTTCTTGCAAATCTTCAATTGTTGCCTTGCTGCAATGGACAACATTAACATGCAATGTGGCTGCCTGCACTGCTAAAGTGTTTGATACTCTTTTAATTATCAATCCTCCTCTTAAGTCACTGACAGACTGAACGACTGTTGGCTTGTTTGTATTTGGGGCAAGAGCCCAAATAGCCAATGTGCCCCACTTTGGACTGAAAGCAGACCCAGTTAAAGCAGTTATCGCCTCATCTTCTGATGAGAAACTTGAGTATCATGCTTCTTCACAGTATCCAGTGCAATTGCAAATGCTATATCCCATTCTGGCAAGAGGAGGATACCACTTTCTCTTACAAATTTTCTGCCTTGCTCTGGTGTTATCTCTTTTTGTTGAGTCTTCATCTTTACTACCAGTCTATCGAATATTTCTTGCCTTGTCTATTCTGGAAACTTACTTGTTTCTTCTCCTAACCTCCTTTCAAAATCATCTCTCTTGCTTCTCAATAAAAAGAGATGAGATAAGAGGAGAGCTCATGTGATTAACAACCCTTGGTGGAATAAAATATGGAAGATTATATAGCTAAACATAAATGTCATTTCAATAGGTCTTGTTGCTTTCGAGGATAATGTTGATTATTATAAAATCAGAAGCAAGCTTGTCAACAAGGAGGGTGTGGAAGTCCTAAACTTAGGAATTGATGCAGCGCCTACAACGATTGATCTGGGTAAGAAGTTGAAACTAGAAGAGAGGTAGATGATGATTGTATTGCTTTGCTTGGTCTTATGAACAAATCCTTTTTGATAGAAGCAATGACCCATCAACCCCACACTTGCCCCTCAAAGGCAGAAAGAACCAATGAAGCTCAATGAGTGAGATGTAATCAAATATATATATATTTTTTAAACTGCAATGTTTCATCAAAATTTTGACGGAAGTAGTCCGACGAAACCAAAAAATTTCGATGAGGTTACTATACATGCGACGAAATCTTTGTCGCAATAGCAACCCAACTTCGTCAGAAAAATGACGAATGTTTGTTGTTTTTCCGCCGCTTTCAAATGGGAACGCTGCAACGTTTTTGTGGTTTTTGCTGTCAATAGATGGACGAAATTACGTCGATTTTGCGACGAAAACCAACAACATTTTCCGTGGCGTTGACCGACGATACTGGGTTGTGGTTTCAATGAATAAAATTTTGTCGTTAAAGCGACAAAATTCCAACGATGAAATTCAAAACAGTGTTTCATCGAAATTTCAACAATGTTTTGTCGAAATTTCAACAAACAATCATTGAAATTTGTGGTCAAATTCAGTAGTGTGGTTTGATGGAATCCAAATAATTCGCCTTATTTGAGTTATGAGGAAACCGGTCCAAATCAAGCTTACTTGTACCCTCCATCTTCTTTCTGAAATCATCCTTTCCAATGAATCATTCATTTGTGTCAAAAACCACTAGAAAACCAAGCTCTGTCAAGTTCCTTACCTGTTCATCTAGCTTCTTCATATTTTTTGCAGCCAGATGCACAAATTCCTTTGTTTCATGCATTCTCAAACACTTTTGAATGATAGATGACAACTTCATTGAGGCATCAATCCGATTATGAATCCCTTTTGATTTCAATTCATTTTCATTGGCTTTGTAGACTGTTTGTTGAACTTGATTTGCATATTTTTTTATTGTCAATAGATTTTTGTTGTCCATTAAATATTTGTTGAGCTTCCTATAATGTAGTCTCATAGAATTAATCAATTGAAAAAATTCACACAAATGATCAATCCTTTGCATTATTTCCTCCCATATCTTTTGTTTCATATACCTCATTGCTTCTCTACAAAATGCAGTTAACTTATTTTGACAAGAGTTTATTTCATTTTTTGCTTCCCTCAACTCTGTCGCTAATCTTTCACTTTTTTTCTCTCTTTCTCCAATTTTTGTTCTCACTATTGATTTTCTTTCCCTAGGTTTTATTTTAATTTTTCTGAAGTGGATTTTTCCTCATCATATTTTTTTTGCTCTCATCTAACCTTTTCTTTAGTTCATTCAATTCCACCTCTGTTTGTTTATCCTCTTTGCTTGTAGATGTAGAGGAAATTTTTTTAGTTCTTTTTTCTAATTCACTAGTCTTGTTATCTACTACTTTCCTCTTTGCTTTCTCATTTTCTAGGTCTGCCTGTAACTTTTCTATTTTAATTTGCAACCCCTCTCTCTCTCTCTCTCTCTCTCTCTCTTTAGCAATGATGTGTACACCAATTCATTGTTCTTTTTTGAGACATTGATTTTGTTAGAATTTTTGTATCTAGAAAAATCCAATTGGAAACTGCTCACCTGAAATTTAGAGCGATTCATCTGATTTTCTAGTTTATTTTGAATTGTGGGAACAACAAAAATGTACTACATGATTTCTTTATTTGGGTCAAATGTGGGTAATACCTTGGTTTTTGCGGACTCTGAAGTTACAATAGATGAACTCTCTATCAGTTGCTTCCTTTCTTTTTTATATAATTCTAATTTCTTGTTAAACTCATCATTGTAATCAAAACTTGGGGATACAAAAATAATGGAATTCTTGAATGGTGAAGGACTAGGAGTCCTTGTAGTTGTTGTTGCAACCACACTAACTAGAGGAGTGCCTGGAAATAACTCCTTTGGGGTGGAACTAGTAGTTGGACTTAGACCTGTCATAATCCTTGCCCTCTTCAGTATGCCTTGATCACTGGGTGTTTGTGTGGTATCTTTTATTTTTGGCCTCTTCTGTGTAATTTATTGTTGGTGCACATGTTGACCACTACTAGTACTACTACCCATACCATTTCCACTAGTGGTAGTGCTAGTTGTGCTAGTTTCTCCACCATGGACATGTCCTAGTTGTGATTGTATCTAACCATGAGGATTAGGATTTGAAGCTTTAACAAAATGAGTTGTTTCAGCTATACTTATATGACCTTTTTCTATTTTATCAACTCCAAGGCCTTGCTTATCAATTGGTTTTCTAGGGTCTACATCTATTTACATACAAATTCCTTGTCCTTGGGACCCCAAACCACCACCTTCATAACCCATTTTTTCAGCTATGGCTGCTCCTGAAGTATATTTTTGTTTTGTGGTCTCACTTAAACCAGATTTGAATTTGCTTGCATATTGTACACTTTTTTCTTCCCTATCATCATTAGATTCATCATCAATTTCTTCATGTTCATTGTGATTGGGATGCTCTATATTCCACAAATTTCTAAACTCAAAATCTCTTCAATGCCTCCAAACTTTGCACTAGTTTTTGGTTCACCTAGCTCCTTCCTCATAGAACAAAAGGCAGTAATTTTTTATCATAGCCATTTTTTTGTAACATCCTTATCTAGAGAATCTAGCATTTTTAATCTATTAGATGGTTTATCACTTTTTTCATAAAAAGTATTGTACCTCTTGATTTGATTCTCTGCTCCTGTTTGCTGGTGTAATGCCATAATTTCTGTTGACAAATATTCAAAAGAACTACCTTTCTTAACAATAATTTTCTCCATTTCTATTTTGACCTCATCCCAAGGATCTTTGTTTCTCAAGTTTTCAAGTAAGGGTTTACTTTGATGTTGAATTCTACTTGCAACATTCTTATTGGCTACAATCCTTAATTTAATGGTGTCACATGGATCATACTGCCAGTGATATACAACATCAATTTTTTTTTTCAAAATATCATGTGCCACACCAAATGATTTTCTCTTGATGTGAACCCTCCACATGAAAAAAGGTAAAGAAGGAAATAAGGTCTTCTTTTGCTGACTGCAAAATAATAGTTCATCAATACTCTCCATTTTCCTTACATATTCCAATGAAAAAACCCTTTCTGTCACATGAATTGGAAGTTTGTATGGCTCTACTCCTGATCCATAAAATCTTAGCACAATATATTCTTCCATTAAGTACCAATAAACCAATTGTACATTTCTTTTCCTAGTTGAATGCAATTTCTACAAGACATAGGCAATCTACGCATTGGAGTATTTGTAATTGCTTGATACAATGGAGACAAAAATTAGTCTACAAAATGATTGTAGTTCCTTTGAGAATCATGCATTCTTATCTTAGTGGTCCGATCATATACTAGAGCCATTTTCTTTTCCTCAACATTTGTATAGGGCTGAATCTAAAGCTTGTTGGTCTAAAACATTCCACTAAATTTGAATAGAAAAAAATAGCACAAGTAGGTTGTGAACCTAAATGTCTTAGTGGAACCTCCTTTAATAATTAAAAATTGTTTATGCATGGATTCTACAATGAGCTCAAGAAAGTTATATTTGACAGGATATTCATTATAATGGATATTAAATACCATTTCAAAAAGGATTGCACCCACTTCTCGATTGCTATCGTCCGAGGAAAAATGCTAGCATGGAAATAGTATCTTGAACCCATGGTCTAAAAATTACAAAATCATAAGGAGGCTTATGATTAATTTTCAATAAGCTTCCATAACAATCCTGAGGTTGAACTATTTTATTTAGAAAATTAATTTTCTCCCTTTCATCTACTGTTTCATAATCACTAGCAAGATTTTATAGGTCAATGTGGATGTTTCCAAATTATTCAGTTGTAAACCCCATCAAATTTCTAAATTATTATGTAGAAATGGATAATATTTCTTCTTTTCTATCTTTATTAACAATTACTCTTTTGTTATCATCATAATCGTGGGCACAAACCATGATAAATTTTGGGCAAGAGAAAACTTCATGTAACATCATGCGCCCTAATCCACTTACCCATGGTGCACTGATACAATTAATTTGCATTTAGTTTGTAGCCTTATTCTCACATGAAAATCCAAGTTCTGAGGTAATCCTACCATATATTTTAGAATCATAAATATCATGGTATTCGTCAGTGAAACCTGGGGTTTTAAGCACTCCAACATAATCTATTTTTCTATTTGATTTTTATTTTCCTTTCCCAACAACTTTCCCAACAAGTTTATCTAGTTTGATAGTGGTGGTAGACATGCTTGTACAGTGTGAATTCCCTCTTAAGTCCTCCTTAATTTTTCTTAAGTCTCTTAAGTTCTCAACCCTAAAACTTAGTATCCCTATTAGAGATGATACTTTTAGGAATCCCGTGCAATATCACTACTTCTTTGAAGAAAAAATTTGCAATATTAGTGGCATCACTAGTTTTCTTACAAGGTATAAAATACACCATTTTTTAGAACCTATCCACCACAACAAAAATTGAATCATTGCCTCTTTGTGTACGAGGCATACCCAACACAAAGTCCATACTCACTAAATCCCAAGGCCTAGTTGGAACTGGAAGTGGCTAATATAATCCAGCATTTTGGCTTCTCCCTTCAACATGTTGACAAACGTTGCACCTTTCAACCTATCTCCTCACATCCACTTGCATCTTTGACCAAAAATAATGAGTGTTCAATTGCAAATAAGTCTTATCCTATCCAAAGTGACAAACAAGACTACCACAATGCTTTTCCTTCAACAAATTGTCTCTCATGGACCCTTTAGGAATGCATAATTTATTCCCTTTAAACAACAAACCTTCTTGAATCATATAACCCACCCATGGCTCTCTATTTCTGCAAATAGGATCGTTGCAAGCTTCAAATGCTTCCTTAAAATTTGCATCCTCTACATACAACTCTTTTAAACTTTCAAAGCCCACACTGTTAGTTTGTATTTCACATAACAGCAAATTCTTTCTACTCAAAGCGTCATCAACTTTATTCATTTGTCCACTTTTATGCTTCAAAATAAAATTAAAACCTTGGAGATACTCAACCCACTTGGCATGTCTTTGATTCAATTTGTGTTGGTTGTTGATAAACTGCAAATCATGGTTATCCATGTATACAATGAACTCTTTAGGCAGCAAATAATGTCTCCATTTCTTTAAATATTGAACTAAAGCATAGAATTCCAAATCATAAGAAGAATACTTCCTTTTTGCATCATTTATTTTCTCACCAAATAATGCTACTGGTTTACCTTCTTGACTTAAGATAGCCCCAATAGCCAACCCACTAGCATCACACTCTACTTGAAACACTTTCTCAAAATCAAGCAAAGCAAGAATGGGCTTCTCACTCACTTTTTGCTTCAAAAAAATTAAAATTCTCTTTAGCCTTCCTAGTCCATACAAACAGCCTCTTATTCCCCTTTATAGTTTCAAGAATAGGTGCTACCACATGACTAAAACTTCTAATAAATTTTCTATAAAAACTTGCGAGCCCGTGAAAGCTCCTTACCTCCATTATGCTTTTAAGTGCTGGCCAATCAAGGATGGCTTGTACCTTCTCTTTTTCCATCTTCAATCCCTCCTTTGACACCACAAATCCCAAATACACTAGTCCAGTCTGCATAAATATACACTTTTTGAGATTTATCTACAACTTATCCTCATGCAGCCTCCTCAATACCTACCTAAAATGCTCAAGATGCTCCTCCTTAGACTTTCTAAACACTAAAATATCATCCAAGTATACAATCAAAAATTTACCAAGGAATGGTTTCAAAACCTCATTCATGAGTCGCATAATAGTGCTAGGTGCATTAGACAATCCAAAAGGCATAACAAGCCATTAATACAAACCATCACTAGTCTTAAAGGTTGTATTTCATTCATCCCCTGATCTAATTCTTATTTGATGGTAGCCACTCTTTAAGTCTATTTTAGAAAATACATGGAGCCACTTAAACAATCCATTAAATCTTCAATTCTAGGAATGGGAAACCTATATCTTATAGTAATTTTGTTAATAGCCCTTGAATCAGTACACATACGCCATTCCCCTCCTTTCTTTGGCACTAGTACTATGGGGACAGCACAAGGACTTAGGCTTTCCCTTATCAAACCCTTCTTCAAAAGGTCCTCCACTTGCTTCCTTATTTCCTCATTTTCCATAGGTGTCAATCTATAAGCAACCTTGTTAGGAAGGATAGCCCTTGGAATCAAATCCATCTGATGGTTGATGCTCCTCATAGGAGGCAATCCACTAGGAAAATTAGATACAATAATATCCAAATGTTCATTCAAAATATCTTGCACGTCAAGAGGCAAATCATCAAGTTTTGAAGTAGTAAACACACTCCTAGGTTTAAGTACCAAAGCAAATCCTACTTCCTCATTCTTCAAGTCATGTAGAAACTCCTTACCACTTACCATCATTACCTTACTATCGCTACCACTATTTTTGTCATTTTCAAGTTCCTTCATAAGCATCAAGGTATGTTTCACTCCATCTTTCTCAATAGTATATGTGTTCTCCCTTCCATTATGCACTGCTTTCTTGTCAAATTGCCATGGTCTACCAAGCAATACTAGGCACACGTCCATAGGCATCACATCACAAAGAACACTATCTTTATAATTACCAATCTAAAAATCAACATGGGTCTGCTCATTCACTAACAATTGATGACCTTTTTGCAACCAAGATACCTTATAAGGAGATGGATGCTTAATTCTTTGAAGATCTAACTTTTCTACCATCTCTTCTACAATAATATTATATATATTACCACTATCAATGATTGGGCAACAACATTTACCTTTGGACTTACACTTGGTTTGGAACAAGGCTCTCCTTTGGACTAGTTATTGGATTTCTTTTTGAGGCTTCAACAATACCCTCTTTAGCAACAATGATTCACCTAATTTTGGTTCCTTTATGGTGAATAGAAGACCCCATGCTTTCTTGGTTAGCATGAAAAATTTGATTGCTTCTTTCAAACTTGGAATGTCCCCCTTGAGATGATTTAGATAATTCCCAACTCTCGTTTCCATATTGGTTTCCCTTAAAGCATTTTCCAGCAAACCCTCTACCTCTACCTTGAGAACCACCTCTTCCATAGGATCTTCCCCCTTTGTTTTGAAAGCCTCCCCTATCATTTTTGGCTGCTCCTCTAGAACTTCCAACCTCTTCTCCTTGATGATGTTGTTGCCCTCTACCAATTTGTTGCCACCTTCCTCTAAAACCTCTTCTTCTCTTCTTCTCTTCCTGACTTTGTTTCCTTTGCAACTTTTCCTCTGCCTTTAAGGTAATTTGATAAGCCTCTTCCAAGATTCTAGGGTACACAAGGCTTAGATCTTGTAGACTATACTTTAGACTAGTCATATATCTAGAAATTTTCTCCACATCTTCCTCATTATGCCCTAATCTAATTACCACCTTATAGAATTCCTCTATATAATCTTTCATAGGCATGTCTTTTTGTTTCAAATTATGCAATATTTTGAAGAGATTAGTTTGATAATCTCCTGGAGGGAACTTAGCCTTCAACTTCGCCACCATCTGATCCCAAGAGTTAATCTTTTCCTTATTCTTTCTTCTCGTCTTAGTTTGGACAAAGTCCCACGACATAGCAGTGTGGCCCTTCAATCTGGTGCAAGAAAATTTCACTCTCATTTCTTCTGCTACACCCTCATATTCAAAATATTTGTCTAATTCATTAATCCAATCGATTAGATCTTCACCATTGAGACTTCCTAAATAGGTAGGAACTTCTATTTTGGGTTTGGAACCCACATTCATGAAAATCCTTAGCAATCTTTCCTCAAAAATTTCCTAGTCTCCTTGTCCTCCCTCATTGTCTTCTCATTATTTTTCTTCCTCCTCCTCATCGTCACTTGAAACTTCCTCAGGGGTCCCTCTTCTATGTGCCTTTTCCAAGGAATGCAATCTTGCTATCAAATGTTGCAACAATTCTTCACCATGTTGTTCCCTTTTGCCTCTTCCTTAGGCTCCTCCTTTGCCCATTCTCCTTGGAGGAATTTTGTTTACTCACCAATGCCCAATCACTTTTAGGCTCAGATACCACTTGATGGCAAGCCTTGTTGGTCACAGGGTAAATTACAATCCATAGAAATTTCCAATCCAAGAAACTCACTCTCAAAGTTCATAAGAAGTTCAAGATTAAAATCAAAACATAGTCTAGAACTTGATCATTTGTTGTCAAAGGTAAGAAGAACAAATGCAGTCTTTATTCCCAATGGATTATGTCGATTACATACAGTTTAATCTTTGAATCACCATTCCATTCATTCTTAGAAGTGTACTTTGCACATCACAAATGACTTCAACAAAGACCTCAATGTTCTGCCTGAATGTGTGCTCCTTTTGTCTCTATTTGACCTTCAAGGATCAACCAAGAACACAAACATTCCAATGCCTTATTCCCTCTACAGTTGAACGCCCTTCATTCATGTTCTCCTTTCTCTTTTCTTTTATCACACAACCCCTATTTCAACGTCCCTTCTTCTTCAAATATCTTTTGATCCTTCTCAACTGCCGACACCAATAGTTACCCCATATGCTAACTGTTGATTGTCCAGAAAATTCGACCATGAAGCTTAACAAACATTAAGAAACAAACACATTAAAAACAAAAACTGAATTTATCAAAAGAAATAAAACCAAAATGGAAAATACAGAGGAGAGGAGGAGAGCAATGCCCTGCATCATTTAGTCTTGAAAAGTGTCTTCCATGTGTTCTCTACTTGAACTCTGACTTGATGATACCCACTTTTTAGATCAATCTTGGAGAAACTTTTGGAACCTTGAATTTGATCCAAAAGGTCATCAATCCACCAAAGTGGATATCAATTTTTTATGGTGATCTTATTTAAAGCCTGAAAATCAATACAAAGGCACCAAGTTCCATCCTTCTTAAGCACAAGAAAAATTGGTGAAGCATAAGGGGATGTACTTGGTTTAATGAAACCTTTGGACAATAAATCTTGAATTTTTCTTTTTATCTCATCACTTTGAAGAATTGACTGTCGATACAATGGGGCATTAGGAAGAGATGCAATAGGAACAATATCAATAGTGTGATTGATTACTTGTTTTGGGGGAAGTTTCTTAGGCTCCTCAAACACATGTGAATATTCTTGCAACAATTTTTCAAGAGTAGTGTGTGGCTTAGACATGATGACTTTTGCTTTAGAATTATTAGATTGTGGCCATATGAAAAAAAATTCAAGCTCTTGTGCTTTATTAATTTCTTTGTGTGCCTATCTACAACCAAGTAATAGATTTATGGTAATCTTGGAACATTTTTTAAGTATTCCTTATTATCTTGTTGCAGTGTATGTGTATTTTTAAAGGCATCATAATGAGCTTTCCTATCATACTGATAGGGTTTTCCAAGAAACAAACTACAAGAATCCATGGCGGTCACATCACAGGTGACCTTATCAATGAATTTGGGACCCAATACAAAAGACATGGTGCATGTGTGTGTGATCTAAGAGGATGAACCATTATCCTTCCATCCAAGTGAATATGGATGAGGATGTGGATCCATTGGAAAATGAAGTTTTTCAATAATGGACTTTGCAATCAAATTTTCTACGAGCAATTGTCGATGATACAATCCACAAAAAAATCATGTGTTAGGTGAGCACGAGTGACAAACAAATTTCCATGTCCCCCTGAAGTAGAATGATGGTTCATCAAGGTGACTTTATTAAGTCTACCTTTCAAATCATCATATGTCCTCTCATCACCAGAAGTCTCAATGGGAACATTTTTCTTTTCCTCATCATGAGATTGTACAATTAGATTCTTCTTCTTCAACTTAAAACATTCATATTTTTCATGCCCCTTCTTTTTACAATAAGTACAAAATTTAGATTTCTTAGTAATAGAAGAAGGAGAAAAAGAAGAGGAAGGAGAAGAATTTTTCTCATTAGAAAATTTTTGTTGTGGTCGAGAACTCAAACCCTTTGGAGGACTTGCAGAAAATGAAGATCAAGCTACACAAGATTGGGCAACCAACTTTTCTTCTACCAATTGCACTTGGTTGAATGTAGCATCAAGTGTTTCTAGGGTAGTATATTTAAAATCCCTAAACAAATGCTCTTGTAATCTACTCTTGAACTTTAATATTAGAGAAACACCTAGATCTTACACATGGAGTGTAGAGTCTAAGTTAATGTTTTGTAAACTTGGTGAAGGTCACTCAATTCAGAGGGTTAAGAAACTAAATATTCCACTTGACACTACTTAAGACTACATTAAATTATCAACCAAGGTGCATAAGCTTATGATGGTGCAACAATATATATACCTTCATGGACTCAAACTACTCAAAATAACCTACTAAAAGTTATTCTAGTTGTTGGAAATTCATAAAAAAACTATAAACTAGCAAAAGTAAAACTAAACCTTAGTTGCTATGGGTACCTACAATAACGACTGTAACTAAACTATTTCTAGTGAAAATGAACTGAAAACCTGATTGAAATTACTATAACATTTAAACTATCCTCCAGAGTTTCATTAATAGCTATACCATGCATGTTCCTAGGCATCACTCATAATAAACAAGAAATAGAATCTATAATTCATAAATAACAGTAAACTAATATTAACTATTGACAGAAATGAATAACTGAAATGAAGTGGAGAACAATACCTTGAGTGGCCTGCTCAAGTAACTGTTCCCACTTAGCTGAGCACAATCTAACTAGTAGATCTCACACATCTCATGAACTAAACTTCATTTATTGCATAAAGTAAAACATTACAGAAACTCTTGCAGACTGGATTTAACCATTTTGTAGATTCATGTTTCAACTGGAAAATAATAGATAGTACAAACTTTGCAAAACATCCAACTAACTAAACTACAAACTCAACCATCAATTATATACAAACTAAGGAATTCTTTATTGAAAGTAACAACTAAAACCGAAATCATTAATTCCACTTCCAGATATCTAGAATGTGGTTTTAAGATCTAGACTTATTCAATTTATAACTCAAAAGAAAGAGAATCCTAAAAAGAATAGAACTCGGCCAAACAGATTACATTAAATTATGCATCCATCTGTCAAAGTTCCAAATTAGAGAAGACCTCTTCTTCAACGTTTATTAATTTTCATGACAACGTGTGCTCTATCTTTATGAATTCCTTTGGCCAATAACCATCACGTTCAACTATTTCTACAACATCCCATGTTCTCGTATTAAACGCTCCTTTTGCTACGGGTTCATCCCACAACAACTGTGCATCACGGTTCCTTTTTTTTGCTGCAAATAGGTTAGTTTCATAGAATATGTACACAAGGATAACCATTAGAATTAAGCATAACTTTCCATCAGCATTTCCATGCACATATTCATATAAACCACTTAATGCTAATATATTAAACTATAATTCCATCATCATGCTTTCAAGTCTTAGGCCTGTATAATAGATACAAAAAGGATAATATAATATGGACTATAGTCAGGGAGTATGTTCAAAAGTATCTTTAAAGTCTGATAAAACCAGTAGAAAATAAACTATTATTTGGACCTATCATTTCCCCCCAACTTAACTTTTTGCTTGTCCTCAAGCAAAAATACTAAGGATCTTGATTATTCTACAAAGAGGTTTGCCTTAGGTTCATAATTGTACTAACACCCTGATCCTGTTGAAGATAGAAACCTTGATATGTTGAAAGTCTCCTCATTCTGATAGCTTCTTCCCTCTCCAATTCATCACCCTTATTTTCAATCCAATGTGGAAATGGACAAAGGATAATGGGTGGCTAAAATGTAAGGGGCATCCAACGAACTCCTTTGTTAATACTGATTGTCATGTATTTTTGGACCCTTTGGAGCATAGCAATAAAGTTGTACACAAAATGTGGTTCCTTTTTCTACAATTGAGGAGTTAGTTCATTCCACTGGTTTTGTACATACTTATAACACTATTGTACAATTCCTACAACTAGCATTTTCATCCTTCCATAGTCTTCTTTCCTAAGTTCCATTATTTTCTTACCAACTCCCTTATGCCCAAGAAGTTTTATCCACTCATCAATAATTGGCTTTAAATCCTGAGCCTCCTTTCTCAATGGACGTGCAATAGATTTTTCCTTTTCATTATACTCTTCCATGATTTCTCCTCTAAGTTGTTCATTCCTATAATAAGAGGCAAGGGCTCTGACTTGAAGACCCCCAACAAACATTAAGGGGTTCCATT